>PVHP010005980.1:0-62592 GCA_004024765.1 Zapus hudsonius
AAAAAAAAAAAAAAAAAAAAAAAAAAAAAAAAAAAAAAAAAAAAAAAGAAGAGGAGGCCTGACAAGGATGAGATGGGAAGCTGCAGTGGACCAGCAACTCCATTGCCCATCATCCGAGAGAAACACCTACAAATGTCGATGCAATACAGTTTTTTTTTAAATATTTTATTTATTCATTTTCAAGCAGAGAGGGGGGGGGGAGAGCGCACCAGGACCACCACCTTGTGGGTCTGGCATATGTGGGTACTGGGGAATTGAACCCAGGGCCTTAGGCACTGGAGGCAAGTGCCTTAACCGCTGAGCCGTCTCTCCAGCCCAATACACACAGTTTTAAAAGCAGACAGCTAAGTAGACAGTGAAGAATGTGCTGTTCCCACCTCCCAGGCCTTGGCCACCAGGGAGGCCACTGCTCCACAAAGAGCTACCCACTGCATCCCATTTCTGGCACATTCTTCCCCCTTACAGTCAGCTCTGGGGTTCTCAATTCCCTCCTCATCTGAAGAACAAACTCCTGTGGATAACTCCTTTTTGATCCAGGCTCCAGAGCAGGTCCCCCCTCACACACCTATCTCTAGAGGGGTTTTCAAGTATGTGCTTGAGGTAGTGAAGGCAGAGGCATCAAGTGGCCTGTTGGCCTCTGAAAGCTGCCAAAAGTTTAGATAAGCTCTCACAGCAAATCCAGCCTTCAAGCTCTAAAAAGACCAGGTGTGAAGCCAGGGAGCTGGGTTTCTTAAGGGGCTGGCTGGGGCTTGCTGGACAGCCAAGTTAGAGGAGAGGCCACAAGGTTGGCAAAAGTGGGCCCCAAATGCTGGTCCAGTTTCCAGGTTCAGGTACATGGAATACCAAGGCAGCATTTCTCTCCTTGGGGAGGGCCATGTGGAGCAGGGTTGGCAGGGCAAGGGTCCCAACTCCTCTAAGAAGAATCTACCCCTAAGCTTAAAGCCTCCACCCACAGGGTTTCGGCACTTCCATAGTCTCATGAATGGGAAGACTCCATGCCAGGATGAACCAGCTTGGGGATCTAGGGCTTCTCCTGAAGGGAAAGCCCATCGCAGACACATGACACATGGCTGGAAGGGTACACTGGGTCTGCAGGTGGCTTTGGTTCCCAGAGAGTAGAGACAGTCTAAACTCTATGGACGGATCTTGGAGCGGGGAAGAAACGGGAGCAAACACAGCATGCACACTTGGACCACTGCCCAAGCAGGCAAGACTCACAGCTTTCTCTAACTGGGCAGCAGCCTCTGGGCTCACCCCAACATCAACAAACCCAGTCTGTGTTGTGTGCTGGGGACTCTGTGGTCCCAAGAATGACTGACTGGGCCACCATTCGTCATCCCAGAGTAGTTGTCAGCACACATTTCCCAAGGCAACTCACAGCACCCACCCCTGGCTCAGGCAGTCTGAATCAGCAGCTCCTGCACTGCCCCAGATCACCTGTTTACTAACCCTCAAAAGACCTCCTTTGGATCACTGTGAGGAGGCAGCAGGGGGGAAAAGAGCCTCTGTGGTGGCCCCAGAGCTGTTGTCTGCAGAGTTAACATCACAGGTTCTGGCCTGGTCTTGAAGAACCAAGCAAGTCTCTACCTCACACATGCCTGCCTATCACAGCTCACCCTTGTTGCTGAGAACTCAGCTTTTATGAGAGAGGGAGAGACCATCCCTGTTTACAGATGGGGAAACTGAGCCCCAGAGTGATGCAGTATCTGGTCCAAGTGCCCCAGTGTGGTGGGACGTACACCACCAACCTCTCTAGTTTCAAGGCCAGAATCCTAAGAATGGGCTTCACTTGAGGCACAAGAAGCAAGCAGTAACAGATCTAGAGGCAGACACTTTCTGAAGCCAGCAGCTACCTTGCAGATTCATCTTCCCCTCCCTCCAACACACACACACACACTGCAGTTGTATAAGTCACCCACAAGTTTCAGCACAGAGCCTTGTCTGGATCTGGAACCAGAAAAGCAGGAACCAGTCCCGTCTCTATTTCCCACTGGCTATGTGACCTTGAGCAGCCTCAGCTTCCCCACAGGGAGTCACCCAGCAGCATAGATCTCTGGATGTGGCCAAGATGGTGGGGGTGGAACAAAAAGACAGGGTGGGCTGTGGTGCCTGGGACACAGCAGGGACTGAAGGCTGACTGGCACCTGGGTGCTGAGCGCTCTCCCAAGGCTTCCTTGGGGAGGACTTTTTGGCCATTTAGCTTTCTCTACACAATGTCTCAGGCTGACAAGAATGGCCTCCCTCCTCTGAGAATAAGCCCATTCCATTATAACCTCCTCTCTCCAAAAACATACCACTCTGAAAGGGAACCAAGTGACATCTAGGTCTATGTGATTTGGTATTTAAATGTCCCTTTGAATGAAAAAGTGCCGGTTTGTATGCTTGGGATGAAGTTATAAGGTAGCAGGAAAACCGGGTGTCCCTTGATATTACACACCCTGAAACAGGTATGGCCAAGCTGAGTCCTGGGCAGGTGTCCTGAGCCTAAATCAAATGTCCTGTCCAACCTAGTGGTCATTTGGTGTCCAGGGTAGGGAGAGCCAGTCTTGCTGCTGGGGAGGGGGAGCCAGGGTACCTGCAGTGGTGGGCTCGGTCGGGCTTGATGCTGCAGCACTTGGGGCACTTGTACACCACCTGCCCGGGTTTCAGTTGAAGGCTCTCGATGAACTCTTTAGTGGCATTTCCCTTGGGCACCGCCCCCTGTGAGAAGAGGAAAGGCGTCAGGGTTGGGGTTCTCCATCATTCTAAGCAGTCATCACACACGCACGTGGGCACAGTTCTGAATTACATTGACATGAATAAAGAAAAGGATAAGGAAAAGGAATGAGGCCACACTCAGTCCATGATTAACTTTCATTGTGTCAGCAGTTTGCATGGAAGCCACCCTCTCCATGTAAATATCAGAGTGGTGATTTGACTCTGCTTAGTCCATTACACTTCCTGGTAACAAGCGCTGACTTTGGGAGTGCCCTCTGGTGAGCATCAAAGCTGCCAGTTCGCTTCTCTTAGGCCTAAGCACGCAGCTCTCTCTATGTGCCAGTGGGCTCTGTAGAAGTCAGAATTAAGTTCTAGCATGCAGGAGGAGTGCTCCGCATTTAGTAAGCCACGGGAAGCCAAGGCCCTCAGGTCCCTACTTGCTGTTCCAGGCTGTTATGCGAGCATGGATGTGTCGTGATGACAAGGAGGAGTGTCAGTAAGAGGTGACCTTTCAGCTGCTGGTAAATGTTCACCTGTAAACCTCACATGGAACCCCAGAGAAGCAATTTTTTTGGGAAGAGCTGGCAGGGTCTGAAGTGCTTGAGGGACCTCCAGGAAAAGGCTAGGAACCTGGGTCCAGAAGAGAAGAGTAGTGGGTGGCACAGCAGGGGCCAATAAGTGGGCTTGGAAGCCTGCTGGCCCTGCTTAAAATCCCAGTCCCCCACCTGCCAGTGCTCACCTTCTCTAATGCCCAGCACAACTGAGGGCCACAGGAAATGCATGATTTGGGGAGGCCGACGCTGAGACCACTACTTTCAGGTGTTCAAGGAAAGAAGCAAAAGAAACCGAACCTCCCAAAGGAGGTGAAGCCATGACAGTTTCCTGAATGAAGCCCTAGCTGCCCCTCCCTGGACAACTTACAGAAAGGTCCCAGCCACCCAGAACTTTCTATATGGGGCTGTCAGAGGTCTCACATGGTATTCTCATTATTGTCCCTTATTTAGATGTGCCTTTCCCATGTGGTTTGTTTCCTTCCTGCAAGACTCCATCTGCTGGGCACCTGAGCCTAACCCAGAGCCAGGGACCCACTGGCCCCTGAGGAGCCGTGCTTGCCAGTCTCAGGTGAGGTCTGCCTCCTTTCTTCCTGGTACACAGCAAGAATTTGGTTGGGTATAGCATGCAGGGAGAGTGCAGGAGGTCTGCTGAGACATTCTGCCCCTGCCATCACGTTGGTATCAGTGAGGACCCCAGACACTCACTTTTACAACCTCGTGGGAATGTCCTGGGCAGTCTGGCACATCCAAACACACTGAATTTGTTTCTTTTTTCCAAGATAACACTTGTTTAATATTTTGAAAAAGGAAATGTAGATGAGAAAGTAAAAAAGGAAAAGCTGATTCTTTGGTTTGATCACCCAAGATACGTAAGTATTGCTAACATTTCATGTTCTAGTCTTTCCTCTCTATATGGTAAACTAAAAAAACTTTGAAAACTTGTGGCTCCTTAAAAAAGGATCCCATGCTTTTAAAACACACAAATGGTTCCCCAGTGGAGTCAGGGCAAGCATGGTTAACTCAGTGCATGAGAAGCATGGAGAGGCTGCTGGTGGGTTCCTGTTCCAGGCCTGGCAGAGCCCTCTCCAGAACTCTGGTTCTCGGACAGGAGGGCTGTTGTGTGCTGTGTGTGTGTGTGTGTGTGTGTGTGTGTGTGTGTGTGTGTGTCACAGGGTGTGATACATGTCTCCACCAGCTTCCCCACTTAGCAGCTAGCACAAACTTCCAGCACCTCTCAGTGTCCACCCACTCCCATCCCCTCCCTTTCTTGTACATGAGGAGCATGTGTATATGCCCTGTGGAAGTGCATGTGGAGGCCAGAGGAGACCACCCCACATTTCCTTGAGATAGGGAACTGCTGTTTGTGACCCCCAGCAATTCTCCTATCTCTGCTCCCCACAGGACTGGGATTACCGGTGTGTGTGTGGCCACACCCAGCTGTTCCCCTAGCTGCTTTCCTCTTGAGACTATGTTGTTCAAACTCATCGGCTCAAGCCATTTTCCTCCTCAGCCTCCCAAGTAGGTATGATGACAGGAAGTCATCAAGCTTGACAACCATTTCCTTTTCTATTTCAGAGAAAATTGAAACTGCTGGGTTTCACCCCTCTTCAGACTCCTTACCTTCCTGCTGTAGGTACCCACTCTCATGAAGGAATGGGGTCCCATCTATCATGGCCTCTTTACTCTAAGACCTGCCCAATCCACAGTCCCTGCTTCAAGGCTGAGCCACTGGAAACTAGACATAGTCATGGTCTCTGCTCTCCTCTTGCTAATGTTTCAGTCTTCTGGTCTCTGGTTCCTACTCTTCAGTTCTCCTTGTGTCCAAATCCAAGTATGCTCCTAGCCTTCATTTCCCAGGAATCTCTTTTGCCTGTGGGAAGCTGTAGCTCTCCCTGACTCTATGCTCCTGTCCACGTGGACAGTTTCCTCAGGGTGCCCCAGCCTTCTGCCCTGCCCTCACTGCACTCTGCCTGCACGATGCTATTCAGCCTCCACTTTTGACACACTATCAGAGAGGGTGCTCAACTCAGATCTCCTCTGCTCCTGTAGATGTCACTAGCTGATTTTCCAAAAGGCGCTGAAACAAAATAAAACCTCCCAACTTCAACACGCGCAGCTAGCCCGCTATTGCTCAACTGGGCCCTGGCTCTCCCTTCTCTGGCTCTGGACATAGCATCTCTCCTGTCATGCAGACTAGAACTCAGGGCGACCCTCAGGTTCTCATAGCCTGCAACTCACCTAAGCCTGGATCAATAAACTGCCTCTTAGCTTGTGCTCTCCCCCGTCACTGTGAGAGAGCTTCCTGTCATTTCAACATGTGAGTCTGATCAGTGATTCCAGGGACCAGAAACCAGAGTCTGAGTTCCTAGGCCACAAATCCAGTGCCAGGTCCCCTTCTGATACATCCTGCCCAGTGGATGCCTGGGCTTTCCCATGGGCGGTGTGCTCTCCAAGATTCCCCCTCTGCCCACAGGACCCTGTGTTGGCACCATCCAAAGCTCCCCAGCCAGCCTGACAGGCTTCCCTCTTCTGCTTTCCTCCCGACAGTCTAGGGCACCAGTCACAGTAGGGCTCACCAGGCAGCCTCTGCTTCCACAGCCCAGGCTGCTGACACATCATGCAATTCTATACTACATGACTGGAAATTCCTGGGAGACAATGTCTTTCAACCAGCTAAATTACCCAGGGCCTGGCATGAACCCTGCATTAAAAGTAAACCCAAGCCAAATAAAAATACAACAGACATTTATTGTGTGCTTACGTGCCAGGCACAGTTCCAAACACTTTGTGACAGAAAGCTTTTTTGCCAGTTAATTATGATAATAAACCTACGAGGTAGAGACTGTATTCCAGCGAGGATCAATGTTGCAGATGAGTCAAATGACTTCCCAAGACAACGTGACTAATGTGGCTTCCTATACTGCCTACCACCACTCTACTGACTATATTAATAGCACATTAATATGAAGATTAAACCAAGACAATAAGGCTTGTTTCAATAAGTGTCTAGAATATGACCACATAAAAGGAAGGCAGTGGAGGCTGGCTGTAAAGAAACTCCAACAAAATTTTGTCCAACAAAAGACAAAATTTAAAAAAGAAAGAGAAGCCGGGCACTCAGGAGGCAGAAGTAGGAGGATCACCATGAGTTCAAGGCCACCCTGAGGCTACATAGTGAATTCCAGGTCAGCCTAGACTAGAGCGAGACCCTACCAAAAAAAAAAAAAAAGAGAACCCATCTTTCAAAGGATGTTCCTTTCCAGTCAGGAAGAAAAATGAGCAGGTGCTGCTGTGACTTCTGGGCTGGGTGAGCACGTGCGCCCCTCAGCTCTGGGAAGACAACCTCTCAAAGCATGTCCCAGGAAGATTGTCCAGCACAAGACCATGTCCCCTCACAGAGCGGACCCCATGAACAGAGTGTCTAGCGTAGGACCATGCCACCAAGCCACACACAGCTAAGAAGGTTGGATCAACTTCCCCTATCTAGAGCAAGAAGGACTTTTTCTCTGGTGTTTATAAGTTGTTGAGAGAAAGGTGTGAGGAATTCACCTTGTATGGAGGGGGCCCTGAGTGACCCTCCTTTGGCTGCTCCCAGGTTCTGTCGAGACAGTCGTGAAGAACGGCTTATAGCAAAGTAACACAGGGTAAGAATCCAAGAGAGGCTATAGAGGTAGATGGAGGAGTTCCCGTTCTTACCAGTGTGTTAAATGGAGTTAAATCTCATATTTGAAATAATTTAATAGAACAATAAAGAATAGGCCCCAGGAAAGGAGGGGCAAAGAGAAGATAGTCTAAAAGTTCATGCAACTGCTGCAAATGTGCAATGTGTGGCCTTGAGCGTCCTGTATTCAGTCCATAGAGCTGTGCCTCTCAGCTTTCCTGATCTTCTGGGGGCACTGTCTCGGAATGCAGACAGACCATACCGGGAATGGAAAGGAAAGAGGAGTAGGAGGGACTCCAGTCCAGGATTTCTGAGGCTAGGCTGTCTTCAGGCAGTGCCTCTCAGGGGACATGGAGCCTCTAAACCTCCAACTGTCTGAAGTGTTTCTGGAACACAGAAAGCTCCTTGGACAACATTACACAACCTCAGAGTGGGAAAGAGCACGTCAGGAGTCCAAACAACAGAACAACCTGTGCCCCTTGATCAGGCTGTCCCCTCTGTTGACAGCCTGTCCCTTTCCTGTACTGAACTGGAACTCCATCTCCAAGGGGCCTCTTCAACACTTGAGAGCCACTTCCATCTTTCCTTTCTGCTCAAGCTCTGTGTGGACTCAACTGCTGAGCTCCTGGGCAGGGGAGCACCCTGCTCTCACACGTGCTGGCATCAATGGCTGAGCTCCTGGGCAGGGGAGCACCCTGCTCTCTCACATGCACTGGCATCAATGATTGCTAAATGGTCCAGAAGATTTGGGGGCTGCAAGTGCTCCGATGCTACATTTGGAATCAAAATTATAAACCGGAAGTGGTACACTGACTGTCTGCTGTGACCCCCTTTCCCCACGTTCCTCTCTCCAATAGCACTAACCAAAAGGACACACAATGCAGTATTGTCTCTGACCTCTGGATATAAGTAGTTCTGCAAACTCATGGGCAACATGAATTCCTAAGATACAAAACATCACACTCCATCAGGGAACCCCTTAGAACCCTCAGGAACATTGTGCTAAAACAGGCTCCCCTTGCTCTATTAACAAGGAGAACCTAGTTGATCTGTTTTGATCTGAGATCTGGGTCCCCACATCTGGAGCTTTACATACTGCTTTTGCATAAGTTGTCATGTGCTGGGGGTGCAGAGAGGCAGGCGGAGATCCTGGGCCAGGGCTCACCTCTAGTCTGTAGTACCATTAATAAGCTTCCCTTGCTAATGGAGATATTGAGATTCTTCATTGTCGGCCTCCTTTCTTGGGGCTACCAACAAAACACACCTGTGGGGAGCTGGCTAGTGCTGGGGCTTTTGCCCACCTGGAAGCTGGGCAAAACATCATGGTGAGACTCATGTTCACCTCAAAAGCTTGCCTGAGGAGTGTTTCCACACAGTGTGTGAGGAGCATGGCTGTGTGAGGGAGGGAGGGCACAAGCTCCCAGTCCCCTGCCGAGTATCTAGCTCCCGGATGGAACATGCCTGCTAGAAAGCAGAGTCCACATTCCACTCCCCCAGCAGGCTGACCAGCCCCCACTGCCCACCTAGCACGTGCAAGCACCTAACATAGGGCAGTGTGGCCAAAAAGCAGCCTGGATTTTGCCTCGTAAGCCCACTCAGCTCTCCCTACACAACAGCAGCACTAGCCCACAGCTGCTCCTGCCCAGAATGAAGGCTCGCTTGCAATCAATCTCCGTTCATCAGCTCCTCTCAGCCTGGCTGCACATAAGGGCCACATGGGAGCCTTCAAGTTGCCAATACCCATTGGCCTCGGCCTGATTGAAGTCTCTGGTGGTGGGCGTGGGGTGGGGAGGGGAGGGCAGCACTGTTGAAATGCTCTCTGAGAGATTCTTTGTGGAGTTTGTCTTGGAACTTAGTAGCTTAAAACACTCTCCATACCCAACAGCTCCCTGATCTGCTTCTACCTTGGTCTGCACTACTGTCCTGTCCTGATGGGAGCTCTGCAGCTCCTCCAGCCCCTCTTGGGCTAGTCCCACCCTGAACTTGCTCTCAAGCAATATGCTAACATACCTTTCCAAGGTTCCCAGGGGCCTATGAAGCCCTGCCCCATCTGGCCTCAGCAGAACTTCTCCAACTCTTATCCCAAACTCACCTTGGCCTTGGTCTTGTTTCTATGAAACACCAAGCCAGTATCTGCCTTGCTTGTCTGTCCTTTGCCTGGAAGCATCTACCACAGATCTTCATTTGCCTGGCCTGCAGCTTCGTCCCCTTCCTTCTCTACAAGCCCACAGGCAACCCAGCTTCCCCCTGTGATCCTATCATCCCCAACAACAGCCATTGTCTGGTACCTGGGTCTTTGTACACGCTTCTCCCTTTGCTTGGAACATCACAGGTCTCCCTGCCCTCTACCCTTCACCTCCCGCCAACCTCTGCTCTGGTGAAAACTAGCCATGCGTGGTCTTCCCTACATAGAGGCTGACACCCATCCCTCGCTCTTCCACAGCAAGCCACACTTCCTCTGCCATAGCCTTCCTCATGCAGGCTGGCCTCACCTGTCTTCCTGACAGAGGGTGCCCTGAGTGGAGAAGAGCAGACACTGAACTGCAAACTGAGCAAAATCATCTCATTTACTCTTGTGTCTCTGAGCAAGGGAGCCATGAAAATTTCTGGACTGATCCTTAGCTTGTTTTCAGGATGACCATGTAGGTCCTGCAGGGAGAACTCTTTTGTGCCCCTGTGTCTGGGGAACTTTCAAGAAGTTTGGAGCATCATAAGCTTCACTTTCTCTGGTGACAACTGCTTCATCATCCGGTAGGCAGCACCATACTGGCCAACAGGCCCACCTAGGGGTGCTAGCCTCTGGAGGCTCTGTCTAGACCAGCCTCACACATCACTGAGCTAGAAAGCTGCCTTTCCCTTGATTAACAACCCACCTGAAACAAGAGGAAATGGAGCCCTTTGAGAAGGGAATGAGCTCAGCCCTGTGGGCTCTCCTCTATGTTCCTGGGGTTCACAGAAACAAAGCCTGCATGGCCAGGACCAAGGCCATCCGCAGCACTTTCCTACTGTACTGCCACCACCCCACGCTGAGACAACGAAACTACAGGCTGTCTCTACAAGTAACAGCTCCTCGGGCTCTTCCTACATGAGGTAATGAGCAGAAGGGAGAACTTCATCTTCATCTTCATGTTCAACAGCCCTTGGACTGCTTAGCATATTAGTAAGACGTTGAGGGGACTACCATTGCTTCACCCAGTGTTCAGAGGCACTTACTGCAGCCTAAACAGATTTGGCCATCTTTTCAGGAAGAGAGGAATCTCATTCAAGCAAATGAAGGCCACATCCACACAGGTCCCACAACTGGATGCAGCTTTAATGTCCAAACCGCCTGGTGCCAGTCCTCTCTTCACCACTACGATCCCAGCACCTGGCAGGCTTTCTGGGTCAGCCTCTAAGGTTATAGAACTTCCCCCTACAGCCAGAGGCTAGGTTTCCCTGTCCAGATCCCTGCCACAGCAGGTTCAAGGAACACATATAGCAGTGTGCAGATAGCACCATCCAGCCACCCATGTGTGCTGTAGTATGGGTGCTAGCCTCTTAGCCATGGTCAGAGTCCTACAGATTCAAACGAGACGTAGAGCAGAGGGTAGCCCACTTCCCTTCCCAGCCTTGGCTGTCCTGTTCTCCACATTCCCAAGGTCCAGAGAAGGAGAGTGTGGGCTGGTCAAAACAGGCCCAGACATACTCACGGGGTCCGTCAGCATGGCCCGGCAGTGGGAGGCCAGGGCTAAGAAGGCCAGCAGGTTGAAGACGATCCCGTTGATGATGCTGTACACGTAGTCTCGAGATGGGATCAGCATGACGAAGAGGACCACGAACTCCGCGTAGAGAACCAGAAGCCAGGTGACAACCGCACAGGCAATGCCACAGCCGTCACGGATAAACCACATGGTTCCCGCAGGGCCGGGGTAGGGAGGCGGGATGCACTTCTCTGGCTGGAGGTATTCTGGTTTCCGCTCAATATCTCGGAAGTGGTGGGCGGGGATAAGCATCATAAGCTATTTTGTCCATACTGGCATCTGAAAGAACAGAGGGTGTAGAGATGTGAAGCTGACTTATCGATGATTGCCCCCTGCCCAGAGAGCCACAAGACCCTGCCCACACGACCTCAGAACCTTATTGATGACTCCCCTAAAGCAAGCCACAGGAACAAATGTGCAGGCTCTGCCTATGACACCTCAGCATCTGATCCATAACCCCCCGAAAGGAAGCCACACAGATAAACATGCAGAACCTGTATACAGCACCTTGTCAATGACCCTCCCTCCAAAGTGAGCCACACGGAAGTATGTGCACACCTCTGTACACGCTGCCTCAGCACCTCATGGATAACCTCCCACAGCGAGCAACATGAGGTGAATGCAGACTTCCTGCACACACTGCAGCAGCAGCACCTACTCACTAAGATGCAGGCTCTCCTCCCGCTCCTGCCACCTTCCCGAAGCCTTCACAAGATAGAGCGATGCTTAAGGCCAGCCAGCTCAGATCAGCAGTGGAACTGGAACCCAGGATTCTTCAGTTGTTAGGGTGCCACTGTACAGACAATTCTCCAAACAGGTCTGAGGTAACTGACGGGCTGGGAAAAGCTTTCTTCAACAGGAACCCTGCTGCCTGCACAGCACTGAAGCCAAGAAGCAGGCTGCAGCTGCTGGCTGGAGCCCATGGATACAGAGAGGCAAGATGGCAGTCAGCAAGGACCCACCTCAGGCCCCCACCACTAAGACCCCCTAGCCCACAGCACTGCATGAGGTGGGCAAAGGTCTGAACAAGCCAAGGCTTTGAGCTGAAAGTTTGCTTTCCCCAGCAAGTTCTGCTCTCCTTGAAGGTGATGCTGACAATGAGTTTCAAGCCGTTTCCCACCACCTGGCTGAGAAGCTTCTGCATTGTTGTTTCCCCATCAGTGAAATACCCTAGTTCCTGCCCTGGCCACCCCTCCCCAGGGTTGTTAGTGAGATGGGGTTTGTGATGAACGATGAATGCTGGGGCACCCAGCACAGCTCATGTATTCTTTCTAGGAAAGATATCCATTCCTTAAGTAAAAGTGCTGGGGGGGGGGGGAAGAGTTGAGGAGATGGCTCAGTGAATAAAGCACTTGCCTCACAAGTGTGATGACCAGAGTTGGATACCCAGGGCAAACTGGCCAGCCAGACTAGCAGAATCGGCAAGCTGTCAAGTTCAAAGGGGAGACCCTTCTCAAAAACTAAGGTGAAGAGTAATTGAGGAAGACACCCAATGTCAACCTATGACCTCCACATGTACTCATGCATATGAACCATATGAACACACACACGATGCACACCACACATGCCAAAAAAAGAAAGAGTGCTAAGCAAGCAGATTTTCTCCCTAACAGCTGCAATACAAATCTCTAGAGTTGGGGATGAAAGAGAGCAAACTACAATGAAATACCTGTGAAGATGCCATAATGAAACCATTACTTGGCATGGTACGTCAATGAGAAATTTAAGAGAAACGACTAGGACTTGGGCCCCTGCTTATCTGTCCCCAGCACATGCTGATCCTTTGTTCAACTTGGCCTCTGGTTTCTCATCCCCAGATGAAGGTGGTGTTACGGGAAAGCAAGGACAGAGCAAGTGACAGCTCAGTCTGTGTAGAACTCAGTCACTCCAGAGCACAGGCCCCATGTACTCTGAAGACATGGCTCCAGGGCCAAGGACAGGCTCTCAATGCCTATGCTGGCCCATCCTGGACGACCCCCAATTTCCCTTCTTCCCTCGCAGCCTCATCCCACACAAGGTGAAAGTGCCTAGTTTGAATGCAGCAGTCACGACAGCCTAGCAAAGCTGAGAGGCAGAGCAATACTACTACTGAGTGAAAGATCACACAGACCAGTACTACGCGGCAAATCCAGCTGCCCCAGGGCAGCAGAATAAGGAATGACTGGTACCTGTCCAAAGGAACAGTTCAACAAATACAGGTGACTATCTGTCTAGGCCAGGTATACAGAACAGCTTCCTCAGAAAAAACTGGGTGTGGTGGGGCATGCTATGGGAAGGGGAGGAGGAGGATCAGGCGTTCAGGTAATAAACTCTTCCACATAAGAACAACTCCCCAGACAGCTGGCTACTCCTAAGCAGAAACACATCCCAACCATGTGGATGGTTAAATGGAAAGCTTAAAAACAAAAGAAAATTTAAAAACAGAGAGGGGGGAAAAAGAGCAAGGGAGGGAGGAAAATGCACATGAGATACGATAGGACTGCTGTTCCTGTCTTAAGCACAGTAAGCCTGCATTTCTTCCAGAATGATCTACAGTCATTCCAGGGAACATCAATGACATGGGTGTGCCAGCTAATCAATGGTGTCCAACGAACTTTAGTCACCAAATGACCTGTTCAGACTATTAGAATTCCGCATTTCTTTGAATGTCTTAGTCCTCTGTTACTAACCACTGCTATTTGTGTTCTCCCAGCACACTGGGCCTACCGATGTGAGCTGCAAGGTGAGCAGACAAGGATCTCTGTAAAGGAAAGGGGCTTGCTTTGGGCATAAGCCATGCTGCCACCGTCACACAGCCTTGAGGGCTGGAAGGCTTGCCTTCATTTAGCTCAGTGCTTGGCATGGAATAATCACTTACCCATGGTCATCGGCAAACATAGGAGCACTGTGAGCCCAGTGGCACTTCTGGGAGGCCTGGTCTGCTTTCTTTCAGGTTGTGGCCAAGTAGGATCATGAAGTAGGTGGAATGATACCTACTCAGGTAGCCAGAATGTTCCATCTGTGAATAATCTAGGACCAGAGTGTCTAGAGGAGCTGTTTTCCACCCTACTCCCCACCCCCCAGCACTAAGGAGTGAGAGAGCCCATGATGTGGAGGACCAGGAAACGGTGCACAGTGCTGAAGGGCTCTTCTATGAGTTTCACAACATCCCGAGTGAAAGCTAGCAAGGCTGCCGCCAACCCTTGGTGTCCCAAGAGCACGGAAGTAGCTCTGTGATAAGGACTTCACCCTTGAATAGCCAACTGCACATATGAGAAATGTGGAACTCACTGTGAAACAACAAAGACAAGCAAAAAAGACCCTTTTCCTTTCCTACTTTGAATTAGGAAAATACCCAACCTCGGAACTCAGCAGCAACTTTCAGCCATGGACTCACCCTCCTCTCACACAGCCTTGCTTCCAAGGCCCACCAGGAACCCCAACACCATTCCCTATCGGCCGGTTATGTTCTCAGAGGAAGAGCCTCCTTCAAGGTTCCTTCCTGGCCCCCTCATCCTTGCATCTGGTCCCCCTGTTGGTTCTCTGATGTCAAGGTGCTAGGAAGTGTGCAGTGGCTCCCACCATGGGGACGTGAGGGCAGAACATGGGTGATGCCCTGCTCAGCCCACCAATCCCTCCTCCAGCTCCCCAGGAAGATTGAGCATTGTAGTCTGGTATCTGAATGAGTGTGACTGGAGATGGCAGTGAGACCCACAGCCCACAGCAATACACACTCAAGTGACTAAGCACACACTATGGTCAAGCAGGACCAAAGCAGCCACAAGGCAAACAGCCACCAGAGATGCTCAGACTTGCTGGGGCAAGGGTTTCTGAAGGGTGGGGTGTGAACAGCAGACATGGGGGGGCAGGGTGGCCTGGCAGGGAAGGTGGTGTGCAGATTTTTCTAAGACACTCAAACCAAATCAGATCCCCTTCTTCTGGTCCAGAGAATGGTTTCTAGACCCCCCATCAACACATACACTTTATTATACCTGACGGCAGGTGTACCCTTCAACAGACAGACAGGCATACACATATACACTCCACCCATACAGCACCCGATTAAGCAGAGCCTGAGGCCTCCGTGATTGGACTGCCAGCTCCATTCTGAGGTATGCCATGCAGCTTATCTACTCGTGGCTGGGCAGCTCAGAGGCTGAAAACAGTGGTGCTAAGGGCAGGCCCATAGACCCCAACCCATTGCCCATTAGCCAGACCTGCCGGGACTCCTGATGTCAGTTCAGTGACCATGCCCATGGTTAATGATGGTCTGCTGAATGAAGAACAAAGTCCTATAAACCTATCACTTAGCCTGAAAACCCCATCCTCAGTCTATGCAGTAGGAACAGGAGTCAAAGGCATGACTGTCACATAAAACACACTAGTTCTGTACTAGCTGTTGTTGAAGTCCCCATACTCTTATTTATTTACGGGGAGGGGGGAGGGGGGGATGGGGATGCCAGGGCCTCCAGCTACT
This sequence comes from Zapus hudsonius, assembly GCA_004024765.1. Classification (NCBI taxonomy): domain Eukaryota; kingdom Metazoa; phylum Chordata; class Mammalia; order Rodentia; family Dipodidae; genus Zapus; species Zapus hudsonius. Next base: position 15,109 of record PVHP010005980.1, read on the forward strand.
GCAAACGAACTCCACACACATGTGCTACTGGCTTTACATAGGTACTGGGGAATCGAACTTGGGTCCTTCTGCTTTGCAGGCAAATGCCTTAACCACCAAGCCATCTCTCCAGCCGCCATACTGTTTCTTTTTCTTTTTTAAAATACTCTTTAAAATATTTTTCTTTATAATTTTCAAGGAGGGAGATGAAAAGATTAGAGAGAGGGAGGGAGAGAGGGAGAGGGAGAACACTAGGGCATTGAGCCACTGCAAATGAACTCCAGATGCATGTGCCATGCTACACATGGGTACTGGGGAACAAGCATACTGTTTTTTAACCCAGCAAATTCCCAAGGAGCCTCCTTCCTCTCTGACTGCCAACAAGTCCTTCACCTGCTCTCACAGGAAAGATCCTGTCCTGAAGTAACAGAGTAATTCAGACAGGTGTGACACCAAATTCTTAGGAACCCTTCAAAGTACTTATGAAAATTGTTTCACAAATGCCACACCAGTCACATGGAGATCTGGGGCTCTGTAAAGTAGAGCGAACAAAAGGCAACGAGCCCAATCATGAAGGCCTGTGTGAAGTAATTGAAAACAGACTGGTTAAACCAACTTCAATCTTACATGATTATTTTTCCCCTGCCCCCTTACCTTAAAGATAAAAATCATCTACATACATAAGAAAGCAAACAGCAAGAGAACTTTTCAGGTCCTTATGAGTAGGCGTCACATAGAAAAATCTATTTCATCAACTTCTTGCCAGGTGTCATGAAGAGCAAAAAGCTAGTAGAAACTCCTAAACAGGAGGCCTTTGGTTTGTGTCAAGCAGGTTTCAAGTGAATACATAAAGTCTTAACCAATCTAGTATCTGCACTGCTACTGGGGGCTGGGCCTGGTTGGTAACCTGACTTGACTAATTTTTACCAGGGTTAAGTAACTCAGTCTATCCTCAGTCCCTTAACAAGTCATCTCAAACAGGGCACCATATTTTTATAACTCTTAAAATTCACCTGTATGTCTAACATTAATGGTCTATGGAACATAGTGTTTCACTCTTTCAGGCGCCAATTAGTGACCAACTTTCAATGTAAAGGCATTTGTAAGCTAGCTGCAAAGGTGAGTAAAATGGCCATGTCAAGAAGAAAATTCAGTTATCTCAGCTACAATTAATTGAAATTTGTATGAGGACCCAAAAGGATCATAACATGCTTGCCTATCTTCTAATGTCTCAGAAATCAAAGACTGAGCCATAATCACTATGTTGGAAATATTTCATAATAACAGCTTGAGTCACTGAACTTTTCCACAAAGGTAAGGGTGTGGTCCAGGGCCTAAAAGGAAAGGCACTGTGTCTGCGGCCAGCCACAGAAGGCAGTCTAGGCAGGCAGAACAGCAGGCCACATTGCGGGATCCTGACAGTCAACAATGCTTTCCACCTGCAGGACAGTTAGTCTCCCTCCACCTCTTATCTCTGGCACACTCAACCTTCAGCTGAAAAAGCAAATGGCACCTGCAAACCAAGCCCTTCTGGCCTCACAAGTGTGTCCACTTTGTAGAATCCATTCATGCACATATTTTCGTTTGGGGGGTAGTTCTGGACTTTGGACAGCTGGTGGAGACTAGCAGATCTGACTAGAATTACTCTATTCTCCATTCCATTAAGGAAGTACACACCCCCACACACTGCATGCAACAAACACTGAGATCAGTTGAAACTCTTCTGTGTGAAATATGTTGCAATGATATGGAAAATTGAGACAATTTTAAAACAAGACCACACATAAGAATGGTTAAAAAAAACCCACTATTTGAATCAGAATTTTTGAGATAAAGAGAACACTAAAGCCCATTAAGGGATTTCAGTCAAGTTCTTTCAGGTGTGGGAAATCAGGGTCCCATTAATGTCCCTCTGAAACAGGACATGTAGATCTGCGGCAGGCAAGAGCACACCGCCCCAGCCTCACCGGGCTCTGGTTCTGACCACTGCCTGGAGCTTGCGCCATCCTTCACTGCAGAGATAAAGAGCAGCTCCCAGGGTTTGAGTGAGATTCCCAAGGTCACACGACCGAAAGGGCAGTGGCGCCAGGATGCAGAGCCAACTGCCTGCCATCACTGCCCAGCACAGGCCACTTCCCCTCCCCTCTGGAAGGAATGATCAAGCAGGAAATGCAAGTTCTACTTCCTCCTCCAGTACAGATGGTGAAGACAGCTTAGCTTAAGGTGTTCAACATAGAGGGAGGCTGTAGCAGAAGTACCGTAGAGTTTGAGATAAACCTAGACTACGTGGTGAGTCACAGGCCAGCCTGGGCTACACTCTCCAAACAGTGCGTCTCTAGCTCAAGAAGTGCACTACAAGCAGATTTTTCTACACTTCCTTCCTTTCTAGGGAAAATGAAACAAGCCGATTAAAACTGTGTGTGTGTGTGTGTGTGTGTGTGTGTGTGTGTGTGTGTGTGGTGGGGTAGAGCATTCCTTTTCAAGGAACAATTTATGGGAAAGCCAAACACTCCCTGGACTACCTCACCCTCAGGCCTCTTAAACAGCCCTTTGGAAGGAACTGTGAGACTGGCTGGCCTCTTCCAAACTTGGCCTAGCTAACTTGAACAGAAGCTCAGGGTGAGGGGTCTCACTCGAAATGTCCAGAGAGGTGCCTAATGGACAAGTGTACAGCCCCCCACTAGGCCCTGCCACCTAGGGGGCGATCTTCATACCAGCAATAGGAAGAGTATGTGTCAATGGCTGGTCTGGGAAACCCTTACGACGTGTGCACCAGCTTCCCTCAACACTGAACTGCTCTTGCCGGTCAGGTAGCTTCCAAGATGGACATCTGGACTTGATGCTGCCACAGGGTGGGGCCGGGCCTCTTCCCAACCCTTTGGGTGCTCACACCTGCCAGGCACAGGCGCATGTAGACACACCTGTTTGCTCCCCACGCCTACACTACCCTGTAGGTAGGAAGAAGTTTCCCACTTTCTTTAGAGATAAAAAAAGCTGAAGCGTGCATGGAGAGATTTACCCAAATTCACTCCTCCAGGAGGCTGTGGAGACAGGATCCACCCGCAGAGCTTTAAGTGCTCACTTCAACCATTTAAAAAAGGGAGCAGGGGTGCTGACATTTGCACCCATGTCCTGGGTTACTTACAGTTTGACTATCTTGCCCCAGGCATGGCTACGCAGAGTGGTGCTATCAGGTGGGCTGGCCCCATGCAGCGTGTTCAGAGCCACAGGCCCGAATGTAAGCCTTGGAGACTCCTGACAGGCCCTGGCTAAACACCAGGCAGCACTCCCAAGACTGATCCTGTCTTAATCTAGGAGGCGCGAGGCCCATAATGCCTCAGCCGAGAGTTATCCAAGTGCGAACCCCTACAATCTGCTTCTGAGGGAAACTACTTCCTGTCGGGTCAAGGGCCAGGACACTGCTTTTCCTGAGAAATCCCACCCATGCCAGGCAGAGCCCAACCAGCCAAGGTTCCCACCTGAGAGAGCTGAGGCCCGCGGCCTCCCAGTGTGCCATGTGCAGGCACACAGCCACTATGACATCACCCAGGTAAGAGCCTGACTTTTGTAGGGACTGAAGAAAAAACAGTACTGCAAGCATACAGCTTCCAGAAGGTTGATGTCTCAGGTTCCCACTTACCCCAGGCACATGAGTCTTGGGAGGAACCTGGCTCATGGAAACACGGCACCCCAGTCCTCTGCAGGAACCCAGCCTTGGCACCTGCTACAGGGCTCTGGGAAAGAGGAGCCTTGTGCCAGAAGGAATGAAGACTGGGCTTGGGTCTACTATTCCCCTGCCTCAGTCTCCTCATCCTACAAAACATGAGCAGGGGTCAAAATACTACCAAGGCTTAGTCTTCTCTTTTAAGGGCCAAAAGTAACATTTTTCTTTGCTAATTCTTGGACTTTATTATATTTTCCTAAAAGCTTCCTTTAACTTTCTTGCCCAAGTCTTTGCTAAAATCCAAAGGAAACCCGCTGTCTCTGTCAGCAACTTTCCCAAACACATTTAGTTTTCAATCAAATATATCATGGAATTGTCCTTTGTAAAGTAATTTTTGTCCATTCAGTTTTTTTTCAAAATTTCATTATTGAAAAATGTCAGATATGGTATTGACTAGGGATGTAGCTCAATTGGTAGAGTGCTTGCCTAGCAAGAATAAGGCCCTGGGGCTCCACATAACCTGGGTATATATGCCAGTAATTCCAGCACTGGGGAGATGGAGGCAAGAAGGTCAGTTCAAAGTCATCCTCCTTGGCTTTGAGTTTGAGGCCAGCCTGTGGTACATGAGACCCCATCTCATAAACAAAACCCAGGGTGCTGGAGAGATGGCTCAGTGGTTAAAGGTGCTTGCTTGCAAAGCCCATAGGCCGGGTTGGATTCCCAAGTACCCACATAAAGTCAGATGCACAAAGTGATGCGTGCACCTGGAGTTTGTTTGCAGTGGCAGGAAGCCCTGGGGCACCAATCCTCTCTCTGAATCTCTGTCTCCCCCTCCTCTCTGTCAAATAAAAATAAATATTTTTTTAAAAAACAATTATTACAAAATGGCAAAAGAGAAAAGTCTTTTAAGTTATCAGAGTCACTTTTCAGTGTCTAAATCTTTTCACATCCAGATCTATTCTGAGGTGCTTTTGTTTGTTTGTACCCACTCTGTAGTCCCAGGCTGGTCTTGAACGCACAGAGATCCTCCTACACTTCTGCCTCCCGGGTGCTGGAATTAAAGGAGTGCACCACCACGCCCAGCTATTCTGAGTTTTATGACTTGGAAAGACACTGCGTTGGGAGTAAAGTGAGGCTGAGAGGTTAATTGACTGGCATACCACAAAGCAAGTTAGTGGAAAAGCCCAAGTCCCTGAGACAGACACTCAGTAGCCTGTTCACCATAGATTCATATCTTTCTAGCCAACCTGTCTTTCTGGATTTTCTGGTACTGATTCTTGGTTTAAAAACATATTTTGTGCCAAGGTCAAACCTTACTGCAACAGGACTGTAACCAGAAGGGTACTGATCTCAGTAGTCTCAGTGCAGTAAGAAATTTATCTTACCCAAAGGCATTCTGTCGTCCCTGAGCCAGAGTAGCAGTCATGTATCAGGTCGTGCTGAAAAGCTAGAGACTTCAAAGTCTCCGTGCACCTGAAGGCCACATTGGAGGCGACATGAAAAGATGCTATTTCCCAGCATTTCTGTAATGCTGGAATGAATGATGAAGTCAGGAACACAGTCTCTAGCTTTCTCACCTTTACATTTGACAGCCAGGAGTGACTCTGTCTCTAGAAATCTTTCAAAGACAGAACTACAAACTACAGGCAGAATGGTGTCAGCCCCTGTACTCAGGTATCTTCCCTCAGTTCTTCCTCTCACTGTTAGTATAGCTCTCTGTACACCTGGCAATCTGAATCCATGACCCCTTTTCTCACACATGAGCTAATGAGACATAGGCCAGCTAGCCTCTTAGGAGGAAACACATGTGAAAATGCTTATTCCCATGGACAATAAGCACCGCTCACAATTCTATCACTGCAATCCCAACTCCTCAAATCTAGGACAAGACGGGTGCCAGCTGGAGAGCCAGACTCCATCACATCCAAAGATTATGACAGATGAAATAAACTTATATTTAGTGTTCATAAGACAAGGTACATGTAGGGTGAACGCAAAGATCTTCGGGGAAATAGTAGCTTTCTCTGAGCTTTTCTAGGGTTCAGGCTAATGGTGGAAGTGCAAAGGAAAAGGCCAAGTTGGCCATGTTTGCCTAAGGCTGGAACTAACCCCTGCTGGGCTGCTAAGAGCTCTCTGCTTTTCAGCACCAGAGCCTCCATTGCCCTAAGCTCTTCTGGAAAGGCTTTTACAGCCTTAATTAACCAGGGGTAGGTGGGACAGATTTACTCCAGCTCTATGTTATTGTTGCTAGTAGCACCTCTTCCCCTCATGCACTAGGTGCCTGGTTTGCACAATTAGCATCTCATTATAGACAGCCTTCCTTCTAATTACCACCGGCTCAATAGAGCACTTTATTTTATTGTCTTGTTCCACACTAGCTCAAGGGCCTGGACTCCCCAGCTACAATAAATCCTGAACCCCTTTTAGGCAAGTGGTTTGGGATTCTGGTCCTGAGGACAATGCAAACACTTCCTGAATGTGTGGCAAGAGGTGGGAGTCCTGTTCTCCTGCATGCTACGGAGGGCTCCCTCCTCAGTTACTACTTCTGTATTATTATTTTTCCCTTGGGCCAGATTCAGAGAGTCCAGGGTTTAGAACAGACACATCTCCAAAACAGTGAGAAACCAGCGATGGAAAGCAAACTGGTTTAATGTAAAAATGTACCAGCTTAGCTTCTTAATTTTTCTGGCTCTAATAGGTTCTTTGAATTGCTTCAATAAACTGAGAAAATAATTCTGAATTTATGAACTTTAAAAGACATCTGATGCACTCTCAACAAAATGATACAAATGACCTGGCAATATTTAAGTAGAATGAGAAAGTACCAATGCTCTAATAGAGAATTTAAAGCACTACTGCTTATATCTCCTCAGACCTTGTAAAGAGATCACACACCACTTGTAACATTATTCATCAAATATTGCCAACCCTTTTTCAGAAGGGAGCCTGTGTCACTTGTCAGGGGACAGAGTATATGCAATACTAGGGAAGGAAACCAGGGCCTTGCTATACTAAGCAAGTTCTCTGCCACTGAGCTACTGCCCCAGTATAGACATATGGAAAGATTTTTCTATAAAAAATGACTCCACAGTAGTCAAGTTCAACGTTTCTTCCAGGGTCTTCTCTGATTTGCCAACTTGCTGTCATCTTTTAAATCCTCAGCCACCTTAGACTTCCTGGCTATTAAAAAATCACACTCCCAGCATAGCAAAGGTTGCTTATTTAGAATCCTCTTGTCCAACCACACACAGAGGTGTCACATCAGGTGAGGCACCTGTGTCTTCACCATGGAGGAAACCCGGTTCACCTCTCCCAATTTCCCTGTGGGACAAAGTCCAAACCCGGAAGAAGTCTTCCTTTCTGAGGCACTTGTGAAAAACTAACGCCCAGCCTACCAAGAAGAGACCATCCATTTGAGATCATCAAGCTTAGTGCTTGAGGATATGGCCGGACATTTCATCTCTAAGTTTTGAAGACTCACTTTCAGATCCCACTGCACCCACCAGGGCCACCATCTGCATTCTGGCTGCATTCACCAGAAACCTTCAGAGCTTCTCTGAGCAGTTGTTTTGCTTGTTTTAGTGTGATGGCTCCCAAGTTGGTTGTGAGGCTGTACTTGAAGCCATAATCCAAGAAACACCAATCTCTCTCTCTGTCTCTCTCTTTTAATGATTAAACTGTGAAGGGTCACTTTCACTTTTGAGAATAGGGAGACTCCTCAAAAGTGGGACAAGGAGAAAGTGAGTCTTCAATCAATCTGGGCTAACTCTCCCATTTTTCCGTTTTCTGCTTCATTTAAAAACTTGGACCATACTCCGTCTCTCCCTCAACTGGCTGCCACGGTGACCCCAGCTTCACCGTGCAGACAATCTTTCCGGATATCCAAGGCCCATACTTCCACTAAGCCACCGCAGGGAGCTGACTCTCTAGGGCAGCTGTCCCCAGCGATTCCTTCCACTCGTGGCATCCAGAAGCGCCGGGCCCCTCGAGCTCCCCTCTAGACAATGCTCCGGTGACCGAGGCATGGGGCCTCCGCGAGGCCCTGGGTCACCGAGGACCGAGGGACAGGAGGAAAGGAGGGAGGGAGGAAGCCGTCGGGCTGGCCCAGACCCTCCCCGAGCATTGAGCCGCCTTTCCTCCTCCACCATCCTGGGGACATGTGGGGGTGTCAGGGAAGAGGGCGACCTCGGGGATCCCCTCCCTCGCGCCCGGCTACTTCTACTCCCGCTCCGAGCGCGCGGAGTCCCCGGCCCCGCCCCGGCCCGCGCCTCCCCCAGCCCGGGCTCCCCTCCAACTGACCGTGAAGCCGGATGCAGCTCGCAGTCCCAGACCCCGGGGGGACCCCCTGCTGCAGTCCCCGGCCCGGGGCCCGGCCTCGAGCTGCGGCGATGGCTCGGGCACGACACCCGGCGGCGCGCAGGAGAGGCCCATGGAAGCTCCGGCGCTGGCTGCGGCCGCGGCTGCGGGAGCGGCCGGCGCGCGGGGTGATGACGCAGGCGCCGGCGCCGGGCGATGACGCGCCTGGGCGGCGGGCAACATGGCGTCCGTGGCGCTGAGCGAGGCGGAGAAGGTGTACATCGTGCACGGAGTGCAGGTAGCGACGGCGGCCTCGGGGCGTCCCCGCCCTGGGTCCTGGGGGGCCGGCGGGAAGGGGACCCGCGCGCGGCGGCGGGCGGGAAGAGCCCGAGCCCCGCGGGACACGTCCGCTCGGCCTGGGCGTGCTTCGGGGACGGGGCTCGGGAAGGGCGCCTGCGGCCTTGCTGGGCTCCAGACGGGGACCAGGGACAGCGTGCGCGCGCCCGGTGCCACCGAGGGAGGGGGAGCGTGCACGCGCCCGGGTGCACCAGCTGTCACAGTGGGAATTGTCGCACGTGGCGATGCACTGGGAAGTGGAGCCGGAAGATGAGTTCAAGCCAGCCTCCACCACATAGGAAGTTCGAGGCCAGCCTGAGACCCCCCATCCCTTACTTGGCTTACAAATTGTCGGGGAAGACTGTTTTTCATCCCGACGCCGCCGAAGGTGGAACCCAGTTCTGCATGCTAGGCACATGCTCTACCACCGCTACGTCCCAGATTCCCCCGTGCCTTAACCACTGAACCATCTCTCCATCCCAGTGGACACATTTTAAACTCAGACCAGGACGAATATTTTGTTAAGTGTCCAAGTAGGTTTATCATAACCCACACGTAGAGTGATCTGTGGATCTCTCTGCTTGGGTTTCGGAGACAGGGTTTCTGTAGCTCAGCCTCTGACGCACTGTGTAGCCCATGCAGATCTCCAACTTGTGGCATTCTTTCTGCCTCAGCCTCTCGAATCCTGGATTATAGCAGTGGGCTACCACTGCCTGCCTAAGAATTTTTCAGAGAAGCTTTATAGCCCGTGGTACAATTGTAAAATTGCCCATTTTGCCAGAGGAGGTCACAAGGCAGCTATCATTTATATCCCATCTCTTCTGCTCAGTGTTCAATCCATGGTTTTCACCACTCAAGAACTGAGAGGTGAAGAATGTTGATCCTGGTATTTTTATTTATTTGCATGCAGATGAGAGGGGGCGGGAGAATGGATGTGCCAGGGCTTCCAACCACTGCAAACAAACTCCATACCCATTGTACCATTTTGTTTATCTGGATTTACATGGGTATGGGGGAACTGAATCCAAGTCATTTGTTAGGCTTTGCAGGCAAGCTCCTTAGCCACTGAGCATCTCTCCAGCCCCTCTGTGGCATCCTGTTCTGGGCTCTATCCCCCTGGTAAACCATCCTCTGGTGCTCCCATGATAGTTTTCAGCTGTTGGCAGGCCCTTTCTGTCCCTCATGTCTTCCCCTGCCAGGATCAAATGCAGAATCAGTGGTGCTGTCCTGTAGCCATCAGATTAAGGCAACCAGTTACCATTAAAGCTTTGTAATGTGAGTAAAGGTCACACCCTTTAATATTGTGACTGCAGTTATCTTCTGTGCCCTTATAGACTAGGAAACATCAGTGTTTAATCAGCTTGCATGTTAAACCCAGGTGGTAAAATCAGAACTCACAATTCATCAGTTTTGGGGTATAATTCCAGAATGGGAGTAGTGAGAAGCATGCAGAATTGGGTTGTGAGGAATGATGTGGTGAAGGTAGTCAGCTCTGAAAAAAGTGTTGCCTCCCTTTGAAATTGTTTTTTCATTAGCATCATGGCTGTATTCCTTCTCAAGAAAGGGGTGTTCCCAGGAAGAGCTGGAAAGCATCTGTTCAACTCTGGAGCACCTCTCCTGGGCACTGCTATGGTCACATGGTCTCCCACTGACTGTCTCTGCTGATATATTTGTGTTTCTGTTAAAATATCTCCTTTCTCAGTGGACACTTGCTGGCCGCCTTCCATTCCATCTTGATGGAAACCTTCTCACGGGAGTGTGGCTAGCAGCTCTGAAACTGTATGTACACACCCCAAAAAACAAATTAGTAATTAAAAGTAATCAGGATTTGGAGAAATCCATACTGAAATGTTACACTTGAGTCTGTGTTACAAATGATAACAAGGGTTAGAAAATGAAACGTATAGAATTGTCCTCCGCTGGAAACTTTCTCATAGGAGTGTGGCACTCTGAAACTATGTAACTGAGATTGAACAAATGTATACATACATACCTTGTAGCTAATAAGAGCCAGCTTCTGTTTTTCTCCCTATCTGAACCTCCACATTGGGAAATTTCCTAGAAGGACTGAAAGAAAGAAATTATAAATAAGAAAAGACTAAAAGTTAGAATGAAAGACAGGCGTTGTGGTGCATGCACTCAGGAGCAGAGGTGGGAGGGTTGCTGTGAGTTTGAGGCCACCCTGAGACTACATAGTGAATTCCAGATCAGCCTGGGCTAGACAAATAAAACAAAAAAAAGTTAGAATGAACTCTGGGTATTACGTGGGAACTGAGCTACTGGTCTGCCCTTACGGCCCTTTGGCACATGTGTAGAGATTTAAATGTGGATGTTAAATGTGAGTTAGTGTACATATTTCTCCCCCCAATCTTTTCTGAGAAGGTTTAGAAGCAGTGATATCCAATAGGAATGAGCTCAGCACCTAGATCTTGGTTTTAAGTACCGTCCTCTAGTGAAAGGAACCAGGGCTCCTTGGAGAAAGGGCTAGTCACCAGGGGTAGGGCATGGAAAGTGCACAAGACTGGAACAGTCTGTGTTTTCAGAAGTAAGGGAGGGTCACAATCAGCTGGAGGCGTAGAAGCCATCCTAAAGGAGTTCCCCTGGCCCAAGCCAAATGCTTAGAGCAACTAAATGAATAAGGGCAGCATTAGATTCTAGCTGCAGCTTGCAGCAGGCACCTGTGGGTTTTACTGACAGAATAAACAATTGAAGACATAGTCAATGGGCAGAAGGGGCAGGCAACATCTAGCCACTTTGGAAACCGTCAAATTCTCAGGAGTTAGGAAACACGTGTAAAGGGCCTGATGGGGAAGTATTTGGGAAAACATTGCCTCAGTGATCAAATGTGACTCTGTTACAAAAACAAAGGAACTGCCTGCACAGACTGTTGTCTCTTGTGGAGTTTGGGGGGAAAGAGGCCCCATTGAGGTACATTTTAGCCTTGCAGGTTTAGAGAGAGGTGGCCTCTTTTGTCCAGTCTGATCTTGCTTCCTGTGCATCCCTATGTGGCATGGTCTTTACAGCTAGACATAGAGACATGAGAATGTAGCTTTGTCCTCGTCAGCTCCAGGACTTGGACAAGTCTTAGCTTCTCTGAGTCTCCATTTCCTCATGTCTAAACTGGTACTGTTGTTATTAGTCACAAGGACAGAACTTGGGGTATCCCACTAAGGGAAAGGAAGATGTACTGCATATTTTTTGGGGGGGACAGGAAGTGACCAGGTCTTAGTTTGGCATTGCGGCCTGAGGATTATTGTTGTTCCCTTAGGAAGACCTCCGAGTGGATGGCCGGGGCTGCGAGGACTACCGGTGTGTTGAGGTGGAGACCGATGTGGTGTCTAATACCAGTGGATCTGCCAGGGTTAAGCTGGTAAGTACTGTGACCATAGTGCATGCCCAGGTGGAGAGATGGGTAAGCTTTGGGGGGGCAGCTGTACACTTTGTCGGCTTTTAGAGTACACATTGGTCCTGGGGTCTCAAACTCAAATAAGACATCTCCAAGCCTGAAGGACCCTCACCTGAAAACATCGTGCTCCATGTCCCAGCACCACTACTTGAGCGAGAACTCTTCTTGCATGTGTCTGCAGGGCCACACAGACATCTTGGTGGGTGTGAAAGCAGAAATGGGGACGCCAAAGCTGGAGAAGCCAAACGAAGGCTACCTGGAGTTCTTTGTTGACTGGTGAGTACTGTGGAAGTTGTTTTAAGAAAGGAGGTCTGAGATGTTGCTTAGGAACTTACCTAGCATGTACAAGGCCCTTGGTTCTATCCCCTTCCTCCCCTCAAAAAAAAAAAAAAAAGATGAAGATTCTGAGAGTGAATCTCTGGTGTTGTGTTGAGCCCTTTGTTACTTTGTATTTGACCATTCTGTTACCCAGGGAATATTGAACTTCTGCTAATACAGGCACTTGTGTTCCTGATGTTTTATTTTCCCAAGTGGGAAAGGCAACCCATGGCCTGGCAGCTTAGCCTGTGGTTGTTATGAGGGTCGAATGAAAGAATGTGATCATTGCTTTAGAAAGTGCTGAACATAGGTAACAAGGATGAGTTGATCTGAAATGTTCTGTTTTTCTTCCCACTCTCAGTCAGTAGAACACTGCTCGTTGTTTGCTTGGCAGATGGACCTAGGGTCAGCCAGGCAGCTGGCAGGCTGAGGAGATGGCAGCAGGGATTCTGAGAAGAGTCAGGGGTCTGTGTGTGCTGCCAGCCTTGGGCCAGAACCACTTCCTTCTCTGCTGTGGCCTTAGTCTGTGCTTAAATTTCTTCATTTAAAAAAAAAAAAAAATGGAAATAGGGCTGGAAAGATGGCTCAGCAGTTAAGGCACTTGCCTGCAAAGCCTGACCCGGTTCAATTTCCCAGTACCCATGTAAAGTCAAAGGCACAAGATGGGCACATTTTTCTGAAGTTCATTTGCAGTGGCTAGAGGCCCTGGCACACACCCATTTCTCTCTTTCTCTCACACATACACACACACACAAGTAAATAAAATATTTTTTAAATGGGATAATTACACTGTTATGAAGAGGAGGAAATACAGAGCTGGCACCTAGCACAGTGACTGACCCCAGTGGGCTTTCAGGAGTTATTATTTTTCTCCTCCTAGTCTAGGGCTTGGGGCCTGTCCCTGCTTTGCTTGTAGAAGCTAGTGTTGACAATGCCCCTTCCTAAGTGGGTAAGGGTCTCTACTGGCTTGCACTAGTTATAGGTAAGGCCCCTTCTCCATCTGGGATTTGTTAGAAAGACCCATAACACTGAGCGCATTGTTGTACTCACAGCTGAAATTTGCTACAGCAAAGCCCACACTTGTACAGTGAACTAACTTCTAGTCTTCATTTCCAACCCAGAAGTTGGTCCTTATTAGACTCTTTGAAAGAAATGCAGATAGGGTGTGTAGAGAGGAGGTGACTATCAGGGTGTGTAGGGGGAGGTGACAGGTGTGTGGAAGGGAGATGACTGTCAAGGGGGAGGTGACTGTCAGGGTGTGTAGGGGGAGGTGACTCAGGTATGTGGAAAGGAGGTGACTGTCAGGGTTCCAGCTCAGTTCCCTCCGGTTCTGAGGTTTTGCTCCTCCTAATTCATGCTGCCTGCAGAGCTGGGTGGTGTTATTTATTTAATTAGTTGCTGTGCCCGGGCTGACCTTGAACTATATGTAGGTGAGGATGATCCTGGTGGTCCTCCTGCCTCCATCCCCTAGGTATGCACCCGCATGCCTGGCTTCAGAGGCAGGTTTTGGGTGTTTTGCAAGGAGAACAATCGTTGCTCATCTTTCTGGCTAGTTTTCTCTTCCACCCCCACCCCACCTTCCGCAGCAGTTTCCTACTTAGCTGCTCTCTCCAGTCTGAGTTGTTCATGGAACTGGCTCGTCCTTTAGGTTAGTGTGGTTGGTGATGGCCTGTTCATACCTCCAGCTTTCATTGGCCGAATCCCATGCATCTGGAGTAGGTGTCTGTGAGAGGAACTGATTTGCTTTCCCTTTCTTCCCCTTCATAATCTGCCTCGGTCATCTAAGCAGACCAAAGACTGTGTCACAGTCAGCCACATGTCACTGGGATGAATCTTCAAACCAGGCACGATTTGGGAGAGGAAAGTATTTGTTGAAATTACAGATTGAGGGGACGTTCCGTAACAGCGAAAGAGGCTGGCCCTCTTTCACAGGTCCCAACAGAGAGGAAAAACCCATCACCTACACCATACACACAGAACAGGGAACACGCAGGAGGGGAAGGAGAGAATTTCTTCCCCTTTATATAGGCTTAGCGTGGGGTCTTACAACCCTTCCCCAGACTTAATGGCTTCCTGAGTCTCTGGAATTTCCTTCCTGCACTGCCCACACAGAAAAGGATGTTTTACTTCTAGCTTCTTTGAGCTTCTTACATCTTGCCCCCTACTGAGAGGCTGCCTTCCTGTAAACATCCTCAGAGACCCACCCAAGATAATTAAAAAGATCAAGTTGACAACAAAACTTAACCATCACACAATGGGTGTATTTTGGCTTATAGACTTTGAAGGGAAGCTTCATGATGGCTGGGGAAAGACGGTAAGGTAGAGCAGAAGCTGGACGGTGCCTTCTGCCACAGCAGATGGAAAGCAGCAGCAGCAGCAGCAGAGTGAGCTGAGCTCTATACTCCGCAGGAGGCCTCCAGGAGCACACCTCCTCTAGCAAGGAGCTTGGGACCAAGCATTCAGAACACATGAGCTTATGGGGGACATCTGATCCATGCTACCACAGTGACTTTCCAGGAGATATAAAATTAATATCTTTTGTCTAACTAGAATTTACACGAATACTCCAAAGAATGAACCATCCGTGTTCATCTTGATGGGTAAAAATAGTTTTTTCCTTACTCCGCCTTCCACTACCTCTCATCTCCTTCCCACTCCTACAGATTCCCTTTCTCTTTCCAACTAGCCCTCCTTTTTAAAAAAAATAAATAAATAAATTTTGGGGTGGGTTTAGTGATCCAAAGAGTTTAATTAGAGTTGCTTACAAAAACATTTACAAGCTCACAGGCAGATTACCAGAGGCTATACCACTGAAAAAAATGTCTCTTCCTCTCCCCTCCAGCAGACAGTAACTGAGGGCTGGGCCTTGTGAGTCCACTGCCATCTATGATGGAAGTGATGAGTGACATGTTGGGCTGCTGTGGATTCCTGAATGCAGTTACCTTGTCACATCTGGGAGATAGTGTTTCACAACACTGCTCCTTCCTCTTGTTCTTATACTCTTTCTGTGTCTTCTGTGATGTTCCTTGAGCCTTGGAACAGGGTGAGATAGATGTCCCATTTAAGGCTGAGCATTCAGCAGTTAGTTATTCTCATCACTTTGACCAGTTTTGAATCTCTGCAGTAATCGTCACCAGCTGTAAAAAGCTTTGTGACCAAAGCTGAGTGCAGCATTAAGGAGGCATAGATATAAATATTTAGAAAGCGACTTGACACATTTAGCAGTAGCTCTTCCTCTGACTTTCCTAGCCACAAGCTTTTGATCAGATTTACAGTACTAGGCCTGAATTCCTTCCTGTGGAACAGGCCTCAGATCAGACCAGAAAGCAGTTGGTTACCTCTACAATAGCCATGCCACTATTATATTGCTATTACTAGCAGGTCAGTAGTATAGCAAGTAAAATGAGTTTCTTAGGGATTACTTAGATAGTAGTGGATGTTCCTGAAGTTGCCCCCCCCCCCCCCCCCCCCCCCCCCCCCCCCCCGCCCATCTGTGGCTCTGTCTACAGCAGCATTGAAGCAAACTTGGGTTCAGAGAGCTACCTATGTCGGAGCAGTGGAGGTGGCTCCAGGCGTAGACAGAACCACCCTCTGGGGAAGCTGTGTTTATGTGTGCTCTGTCCGTGCTCTTGTTGTGGATTCTGTTGGTCTTGGTAAGCAGTGTCCAACCATGGGATAGATGGCTTGTTTTGTGGGTCCAACATGCCGAACAGCTAAACGATGGCTTGCTGCTAGGACTCAGAGAATCAGCCTCACTGTAGGCTGTGTCTGAGCCTGGCTCCAGCCAAGCCTGCCACCTCTCTTTCCCTTTCTTAAGGTGTACACCTGCTCTGAAGGCAGGTGACTTAGGGTGGAAGGATTCTTTGAGCCTCCTAAGGCATGGCCTCTAGAAGCACTTGGTCTGGGTGGCTGTTTGCTGCTGGTCTATCTTCCTACTTTATAATCTCAGGGGATTCCAACAGGCCCAGGGGCTCCAGTGTCCAGGGAGTTCTGAACACTTGTTGAGATGGGTAGTCTCTCAGGGCTGGGAAGATGGCTCAGGGCTAAAGGCACTTGTTTACAGAGCCCGCCAGCCCAGACTCAATTCCAAAGCCACCCATGTAAGCCAGACGCAAAAAGTGGCATAATTTATAGCAGCAAGAAGCCCTGATGCCCCCAAACACAAATAAAGATGGATGGATGGATGACAGATGAGTAGTCTCTCAAGGCAGCTTGCTCTAGTGTCTTATGGCTCCGCTAGTCTAGCGTCTTATTGCTCCGCTAGTGACCTGCAGGCAGAGTCCCTGTGAGAGTCACAAAACCCTGCAGAAGCTGAAGAGTGAAGAAGTGCTGCAGAAGCTAGAGAGCTGTCAGGCCCTGTATGTTGTCATGTCCTCGCTCCCCCACCCCCATTAGAACCTCACTTTAGTCTTCGAGGATTAAGTCCTCTTTACATAAACTAGGCAGTCCTCTTGCTGCCTGACAGTGAAAAGAAATGGCTCTTGGGCACCTGTGGATGTACTTAGTAACGTGGGTGCTGGAGCTCTTCTCTGCGGGAGCCCTGCTGGGGAGTGCCTCCCCCTGGGAGGAAGATAATTTCTGTTGGCATGGGATCCTTCCTGCCATTCTGAGCCTAACTTAGTTTAATTCCTCATCAGCAACTTCCAGGTTTTAATTGTTTCAGTTCTCAGTGGAAGGTCCGGGACTACTAATTGCTTTTCTGCAAACTCATACCCTTTGGGTTTGTCCCTTGACACAATGACGCACAAGCCCAGGTAGCTCTGCTCCTCACCCTTGCAGTTAGGCCTGCTTAGGAATGGCAAAACTTTTGATGTATTTCTGCTGGTTGGAAAGGGACCAGCCACCCTTTCCTGAAGCCCTCCTTGCTCTATCCAGGACAGGAGCAGTATCCCTAAGCTGGTAATAGAATGGGCCTTGGAACCTTGTCATGGGTCCTTGATTTGCTTGTGGAAGCCTGAGAGAAAAAAAAGTCCAATTTAACGGAGAACTTAGAAACTTTTAAGAAAAGTTGATTTCCAGCCAGGTTTGGTGGCACACGCCTTTATTCCATCTGTCTCATGGTTGGCTACTGCTTACCAGGTACTTGGGAGGCAGAGGTAAGAGGACTGCTTTGCTGTGAGTTCGAGGCCAGCTGGGACTATAGCGTGAGTTCCAGGTTAGTCTGGGCTAGAAAGAAAGAAAAAGCCCAAAGGAAGGTAAAAATCTGGTAAGCTGCATGTCTGTCTGGACTACCACTAGGTGGCAGGTCATCAAGTCCCTCCTCAGCTCTGACCTTTTGCTTTTGTTTGTTTTTCGAGATAGGGTCTCGCTCTAGCCCAGGCTGACCTGGAATTCACTATGTAGTCTTAGGCTGGCCTTGAATTCACACCTCACAGCAATCTTCCTACCTCTGCTCCCAAGTGCTGGGGTTAAAGGTGTACACCACCACACCCACCTAGCTCTGACTAGGGAGAGGCTGGGGTTTTGACCTGGAGGAGTTTAGGAGAACATCCTTCATGAGCAGGTGTTTCTTTGTGCCCAGCATTCGTCACTATCTCTAGGATCTTAACTGCTTTTCAGTCTGATGGCTTACAGGGTGCTTTACTGTAGAACCAGCCTCTCTCAAACCTACAGCAGTGGGGATAACTGAGCATCCATGTTCCTTGCCTGTCAGTGCTGCTTCTTGGCTGAAGGACTGGGGTGGGAGCAAAGCAGAGAAGGAGCCTGCTGAAGCCATTTGGGGTTCACCACACAAAGTTCCAAATGCACTGTTCCAGTGCCCAGGTGTCCTGAAGCTTCTGCGGGCTCAGAAACAAGCCCCAGATAGCCAGGTGGTAAGACCGGAGGCAACTCTACCTGATCACATCTTGATCAGCCTAAGTCTCTGCTGTGACTTGGCCTTCCATAGGCTTCACTGACTCTCAGGCTAGATTGGTTGCAAGGGAAGCAACAATGGACCTACTGTCCCTCCAGCTAGATAGGCTCGATCACACTTTACCCTAATGAAATCAAGCTGCTGGAGCAGGGTGGGGGCATGAGTCAGGAGGGTGGAGCTCTGAACGGAGCCATGCTCTTAGCTCATCTAGCTGATGAACTGTTTTCCAATGGGAGGGACTGGGGATGCTGTGTGAAGGGTCTGAATTGGCTTGGTAACTGAGTGTAGAAAGAATTTGGCTGTGTGGACTGAAAGGATTTATTGTGATGCAGATGAGCAAGGGACTCGCATTACCAGCCTTCTTCATTCTCTCATTTAACAGAGGAGTTTTCTTGGTCTGCTTTCTTTGACTGTTTGTGGTGCAGTCTTAAGTCCCATGACAAGAACACCCATTCATTATCTGAGGCAAAGGATAATGAGCCCAAGGCAGAGCTAATCTGCTTGAGGTCAGGGAAGTCTAGCAGGTGAGGCCAGACTGCCCAGGTTACTCCTAATTCCTGGGGCACTGCTCCTGTGACCTCAGTCAAGTTGCATAATGCCCCAACTTGCTTTTTTATCTGTGATGGGGTCGGAGGTTGAGGGTGTAACTCAGTGACAGCACTTGCTTGGCATTAGTGAGATAGAATAAACAGCTAATACCGTCTAGGACTGCCATGGGTGTGGCATTGTTTGGCATGTCTGAGGTGCTAAGAGTGGTTGGTGCAGAGCACATGGAATAAATAGCTTTTAGTTTTTTTTTTAATAAATATTTATTCATTTTCAAGGAGAGAGAGGGAGCGAGAGGAAGAGAGAGAGAGAGAGAGAGAGAGAGAGAGAGAGAGAGAGAGAGCGCACCCGAGAGCGCACCAGGGCCACCACCTTGTGGGTCTGGCTTATGTGGGACCTGGGGAATTGAACCCGGAGCCTTAGGCACTGGAGGCAAGTGCCTTAACCGCTGAGCCATCTCTCCAGCCCTGCTTTTAGTTTTTTAAGATACTTTTCTTTATTTGCAAAGAGAGAGATGCTGCTACAAAGGAGCTCCAATGCATGTGCCACTTTGTGCATCTGGCTTTACATAGGCACTGGGGAATTGAACCCGGGCTGTCAGGCTTTGCAGGCAAGTGCCTTTAACCACTGAGCCATTTCTCCAGCCCTTTTTGTTTTTAATCTTTCATATTTCCTGCCTTGAAGAATGAAAGTGTCTCCTCTGGGGCTCATAGTATCATCCTGCAGCTCACATCCCCTGGGAGATTTTGTTTCACTTGTGGGATGAGTCTTTCACTAGAAGAGTTAAAATTCCTCTTGGCCTGCAAAGTGCCAGTCTCCCTCCTTGCCCGGTGCCAGTGTCTGCAAGGCATTTGGTTTTTAGCCTCTGAAGACAGTCTCCGAGGCCCTTTCCAGATCTGTGGTTCTGTTCAGCTCTGTTGCAAAGGGTCCTTGCATTAGGAGCCCCACTGATGAGGCAGAATCCTCATGTCTCTATTCTTTCCATCCCTTCTTTGCCAGAATATGGAATCTCTGGCTTTTTTTTTTTTTTTTAAATGCTTCCCAAAGCATGTGCTGTGCTCCACACCTACCTCCCCTCTTCCTGGCCTTCTCTTCAGTAATCCTTGGCCAAGTACTTACAGATAAGATGAGGCCATGGTTCCAGAACCTCTAAACCTTCCTGCCATCCTGAATTGAGCTGTGCTGAAAGAGTGAGGTGTCAAGCCGGGCGTGGTGGCGCACGCCTTTAATCCCAGCACTCAGGAGGCAGAGGTAGGAGGATTGCTGTGAGTTCAAGGCCACCATGAGACTACATAGTGAATTCCAGTCTGGACTAGAGCGAGACCCTACCTCGAAAAACCAAAACAAAACAAAACAAAAAAATGAGGTGTCTAAGTGAGAATCGGTGTTTTACTGGTTGTTCAACACGAAAACTTGGATCCTGGTATGTGAGTGCTTGTATGCGTGTCTGTGCAGGTGCACATGTGCCATGGGGTGCAGGTACAGGTCAGAGGACAGTTTAGGTGTTGCTTCTTGCCCTCTGCCTCTTGGGAGGCAGTGTTTCTAGTTGTCTGCCACCGTGTTCGCCAAGCTGGCTGACCTTTGGAAAATTCTGTCTGCGTCTCCCTTCTTGCTGCCCTGGGATTACAGATGCCCATGTTATAGTGTCTGGCCTTTACATGGAGTCTGGGGATCCAAACTCAGGTACTCATGCTGACATGGCCGCCCTGTTAACTGAGCTGCACTTCACAGCTGTGCCTGAGTCTGGCAGATGCAGGTTGGCAGCGATCATGTTGCCAAGAGAGTGAGGAAGTTGCTCGAGCTCTTGAATTAGGGTTCTGCTGGCTGGTGTTGGCCAAGTGCACCGATGCACTCTCACCCTGCATCACTGAAGCTTCTTTTAGCATTAACTAGACAGAGCAAACCTACCTGGCGCTGACACATGGGTTTGACTTTCCCTTGAAATCTCCCTGTCACTGTGGCTTCTGTTCCCTTCAGGTTTGTGGCCCCTTTCTCACTGTCTGAGACCCTGTCTTATAGAGGATGACCTCTGGCTTATATACACATACATACATACACACACACACACACACACACACACTTGTACACACATAAAAACATGCATAAACACATGTACACATACCACACACCACACACATTTTAAAAAAATCAAATAGGGCTTGCTCAGTGGTTAAGGCACTTGCCTGTAAAACCTAAAGACCCGAGTTCATTTCCCCAGGACCCATGTAAAGCCAGATGCACAAAAGGGGTGCATGCATCTGAAGTTTGTTTACAGCAGCTAGAGGCCCTGCCATGCCTGTTCTCTCTGTGTTTCTTTCTCTCGCTGCTTGCAAATAAATAAATATAGATATTATTTTAAAAATAGGGGCTGGAGAGATTTCTCAATGGTTAAAGCGCATGCCTGCAAAGCCTAAAGATCCTGGTTTGATTCCCCAGTACCCACATAAAGCCAGATGCACAAGGTGGCACCTCTGTCTGTAGTTAATTTTCAGTGGCTGGAGGCCCTGGCATGCCTATCTGTATGTCTCTGTCTGTCTGTCTGTCTGTGTCTCTCTCAGATAAACAAATAATAATAATAATCAAATAAATGAAGCAGCTTGATAGTTAATTGGCCAGGAATATTTCTCTTTTATTTATTTTTCTTGTTTTCAGTACTGTAATAACCTAAAGGTTATTGCCTCTGATCTACTATCATATTATCTTCTAAATTGTTCCAGAAGGGTAATGTACTGACACTGTTAGAAATTGGGGCTGCTCCATTCAATCAGCACAGGATAAGCCAGGGGGACAGAAACCAACAATTTTCAACACAAAGACCCCTAAGCTCCCAACATTAAAGCAGCCTTAATACTCATCCACCACGACTCAGGGAACTGAGCGGAAGAGGGGGCGGAAAGATTGTGAGAGCCGTGGTGGGGGAGACTATCCAGAGGCATGGCACCCCTCAGTAACAACACACTTGGGCCAGGAGAACCAGGCTGAGTACTAGGCTATCTGTGGTCCCCTGCCACAAGGACTGATCCAGATGACCCACGAAGGAGGATATCCAGCTGATTGGGGATGGGGAGGGGGGCATTGGGGAATTGGGAATAATAACTCATTGTTTGCCCACTAAATAATGTAACTCATTATGGACAATAAATATATATTTAAAAAAAAAAGAAATTGGGGCTAGTATGGGCAGTGTAAGCCAGATTGGACATTCTCTGGGCCTCCCAGCTTCCTGGGCCAGTCAGAGAAGAATTTATGATGTTCATTATTACTGGGGAGGTTCATGGTACCATCACTTTTTCTTTTTTTTTTTTTTTTTTTTTTTTTTTTTTAAAAAAGGTTCATTATATATTTTTAAAATGGTGACGGATCTTTTTTTTTTTTGGTTTTTCAAGGTAGGGTCTTTTTTTTTTTTTTCTCTTTTTTAATATATATTTATTGTCCATAATGTGTTACATTATTTAGTGGGCAAACCATGCGTTGTTATCCCGAATTCCCCAATTCCCCCCCTCCCCATCCCTGCTCAGTTGTATCCATCACTTTTTCTTGAAGGCCTCTCATACCCCCTGCCAGGGATCTGGGTCTAAAGCTGGCTGGAACACTGCACTTGCCTGTAGGCCTCATTTTAGACCTTAACCTGTTTTTCATGTTGCCATGCTGAGCATAAACCCAAGGCCTCGTGCATGCTGGACCTGTACTCTTCCGATGAGTTAGACTCATCGATGAGTTGGTGACTCTTTTTCTCGTGGTTGCTGGCTCTTCCAGCATTCCTTGGAAAGAGTGGTCTGAAGCCCATTCCTTTGCTCTGTGCTTTGGCAGAGGCCCACTCAGCCTTTCTGTTGTCCTATGTAGTTCAGCCAATGCCACCCCGGAATTTGAAGGGCGAGGAGGTGATGACCTGGGCACAGAGATCGCCAACACCCTCTACCGGATATTTAACAACAAGAGCAGTGTTGACCTGCGGGCCCTCTGCATCAGTCCTCGAGAGCATTGCTGGGTCCTCTATGTGGACGTGCTGGTGAGTCACCTTGCTGTCCCAGCAACATTGTCTCCTTTCCTCCCTCTTCTTTCCCTCTTCAGGAGGCTGCTTTCAGCCTTCAGGGTGAAGTTACTTGGGAAAAATGATCTCCTATAATCTTTACAGGATAGATGCTGCACGTATGTGTGGGTGTGGGTGTGTACACCTAATGCCATTCTGTAACAGAGTTGTAGTTATAGCATAATTGTACCTAAACCTACCCACAGGGGTTATTAGGGAATTAAAAACAAGGAGCCCTGTCAATGCTGTCAGTGATGCTGTCCTAGTTCCCACGTGTCAGTGAGAAAAGGACCTAGAGAGGTTAAGGTTGTCATCCTCGCTAAAGCTTAAAGCTTTTATTTATTTATTTGCAAGCAGAGAGAAACAGACTGAGAGAGAGTGACAGAGACAGACAGAATGGGCATACTAGGGCCTCCAGCACTGCAAACGAACTCCAGACAAATGCACCAATTTGTGCATCTGGCTTTACGTGGGTACTGGGGAATCGAACCAGGGTCCTTAGGTTTTGCAGGCAAGCACCTTTATTGCTGAGCCATCTCTCTAGCCCCCTTGGTAAAGCTTTTCATGAACACAAAACCAGTTTTAGAAATTGCATTATTAAAGTGATAGCCTGTTTTTTGTCACTATGGCACTGTATCTTCTGAAGTTGTTTTTGCAGATTGGTTTGAGGAGTCGTCAGGCAGAGCCTGTAGGAAACAGGCATTTACTGGCGACCTTCCATGTCTTCATCCTGTTGCTCCAGATGTATTGACTTGAAATCCATTACAGCAGGGTGATCCATGAGTTCCAGGGGTAGGATCTCCCCAGGTTGATTATTTTATGAAAGTAACGGTTTAACCCGGGAGCTTCACTCTGCTTTCCATAGTCCTTCCTTTAATGTCCTCAGCGTTCACCCAGGTGGTATAACTGTTAGGTTCCCTGCATTGACACTACATGGGAACCTTGGTTCAGGAGATTAGTTCAGGGCTGACTTGCAATTGGACCTGGGAATGGTCATTAGAGCCAGGCGTGTGGTCATGGCCGTGGGTGTAGGAAGGAGGGTAGGCTTCTCACAGCACCCTGAAGCTGGCCATACAAATGAAGGAGACCCCCAGCCTGCATATCTGTGAGCTCAGTGAGGGAAACAGGTTTTGTGTGGGAAGACATGTTTCACACTTGGTGGATTGGATCTCTGAACGGTGTATTTTGAAAGTAGCTCTTCATTCACAGACTCCTACAGAATAAGTGGTTCTGTCTCACTAAAAGATACAGTATAGGATTTATGCGTCTGAAATGTGTGATGGGGATGTTGGTGACCAATGGGCGATTTTCTTCAGCTCTGCTCCACCCCCACCTCTGTGTGTGTGGGGGGGTATTTTTCCCCTTCAACATTCTCTGCCTGAGTCCTCTCTGCTCTTCCTGGCTGCTCTAGGTCTTCTTATACCACTGTATACCCCTTGTTGTTTTTGGTTCTATTGGTTAGACTGAGCTTGCCCTGCAGGGGGAGGAAGGGTGGTATGTGGGTACCTGTTCACGAGTTCAGAGGTTTAGGATGTTGTCTCCTTTTGGCTTCAGGGTCACAGCATGGCTTTGCTTCACTGAGGAGCAAGCCAAGCTCAGAGGACACAACCAGCAAGTGGCAGCAAGTGGGTCAGACCCACTCGGCCTGCTTCAGGAAGTCAGGGTCCTCCACAGACACTGGGCTTTAGCTTCACATTTTACTCGAATGTTGACAGTCAGTTTGTGTCTAGTTTGAATGAGTAAAGTGCAGGATAATGGCGGGAGCTCTACACTCACAGCCAGCCACCATGCTGCTGCATGAGAGAGTCTGTTCTCACCTCTCTGGTGAGTACAGTGCTCTCCGGGTCTGCTCCTTCACAGAGGTTCCTCAGCCGGCTGCAGAGGCATCCACATTTGTCTGATACTTTATCTGCCTGCACTAGTGGCCATGGCCCTTCCTGACAGCAAATGCTGAGCAATACCTGAGGCTGAGCAGAGGTGCTGGCCAGTGGGTGGAGGCCTGTGAGAAACAGAAGCAGTCAGTCCCTGCCTCAGTGAGGCCCGAGAGAACAGTGTCACTGCAGCAGGACAGCCGTGACCTTTCGTGTGTCTACCTGGCATGGTAATGCTGTAGTCAGGAGAACAACTGTCAGAGTTCTCTCAGACAGCTAGCCAGGAGAGAGCTCTGTGCTCTTATCTTTAGTTAGTGAACTAGGGTTTGAGACCAGGTCTCATTCTGTAGCCTAAGCTGGCCTGGAATTCATGACGTATCCCGTCTTGATCTCATGGCAGTCCTCCTGCTTCAGCCTCCTGGTGCTGGGGTGACAGGCATGAGTACCATGCCCAGCTCTCATCTTTATTTATAAATACCTAAGTTAATACAGTGACAAATAACATTTCCTTTTCTTCCCCTTCCAATTTGTCTCCCTTAGCTCCTGGAATGTGGCGGAAATTTGTTTGATGCCATTTCCATCGCTGTGAAGGCTGCTCTCTTCAACACAAGGTAAGTCTCCTGGAGACAGCCTTGTGGGCCTAGGGAGACCTAGACTGGAACACAGCCACGAGGGAGCATGGATGGAAAATCGTGCCAGCAGCAGCCTGTGCTTCGGCTTGGCTGGAAAAGGACAAGAAGTTGCCATCAGCTGTGTCTCACTGATTCCCATTGGTGCCAGGCAGCAGGTGAAGAGGTTTGACTCTGGAGGAAGCGCCAGGAAAGTGAGCATTATGAGCTGCGCGGTTGAGGTGACGCTGTCTGCTCAGCCACCAGCCTGTTCCCAGGCAGCCAAGGAACGGCTCTGGGAACCAATAGGGTCCCCTGGCATAGAGAGACCTCTAGATGCCACCCAAGGGATTCCCTACCTGCCCATCATGTTGTAGGCAGAGTCAGGAAAAATCAATCCTGTGTGTGTGCAGCTGTGTGTAGATACGTGCACAAGCATTTCTTTTTTTGGTTTTTGAGGTAGGGTCTTACTGTAGCCCAGGCTGGCCTGGAAGTCACTATGTAGTCTTAGGCTAGCCTCAAACTCACAGTGATCCGCCTTTGCCTGGG
Organism: Zapus hudsonius; assembly: GCA_004024765.1. Classification (NCBI taxonomy): domain Eukaryota; kingdom Metazoa; phylum Chordata; class Mammalia; order Rodentia; family Dipodidae; genus Zapus; species Zapus hudsonius. Next base: position 40,566 of record PVHP010005980.1, read on the forward strand.
AGTGCTGGGATTAAAGATATGTGCCACCATGCCTAGCTACAAGCTTTAAAAATAATTATTTATTGGGGGGGGGGAGAGGCAGATAGAGAGAATGGGCACACCAGGGCCTCTAGCCACTGCAGACGAACTCCAGATGCATGCACCACCTTGTGCATCTGGCTTTTACGTGGATACTGGGGAATCAAACTTGGGTCTTTCTGCTTTGCAGGCAAGCGCCTTAACCCCTAAGCCATCTCTCCAACCCACAGGCTTTTTTTTTTTTTGACACTCCAACCTAAACTCAAAATACTGCCTTGGTCAAATAGGATATTATTTAGTACTTCTGCCCTTGGCCCTGACAGAGAAGCTCCACAGGGCTTGGGCAGATGATGGGGATGAGGAGGGCACTGAGGAGGCGTACTGTAACTTGTAAGATGTGGATTGGACTTGTATTCTGTCTTTTTCCTCATCCCAGTAAGTGGAAATTTTAACCAGGCTTCTGCTTCCAGGATTCCGAGGGTTCGGGTGCTGGAGGATGAAGAGGGGTCGAAGGACATTGAGCTGTCTGATGACCCCTACGACTGCATCCGGCTCAGTGTGGAGCATGTCCCCTGCATTGTCACTCTGTGCAAGGTGGGAGCTTGTCTTCCCTGGGATATGCGTTTCCTCCCACCCTCGTCTCTTGAGACTGTGTAGTAGGATGAGCAGTTGTAGTCGTGCAAACCATAGAGAAGCAGCTTTAGCCCAAATTCATAGCTTAGTTGTGTTAGAAATCAGTATCACCAGTAGCTCTTTTCCTATTGGTCAGAGGACTGGATGGAGTCCTAGGAACACTGGCGTGGGCTGTAGCTGGGCTGTCACACCTTCTGTGGACACCTCACCGTACTGCAGCACCTTGTATGTGCATTTCATTTAACTACCCAGGCCTCTGGGATCTAGGGTGGCAAATACTGTACTTCTGTAGACTTCCATATCTATATCTAGGAACTGAAGGGTTGGGGTAGGTCCTAGGTGTAGTATTCAGAATCCCGAGGCTGTGGAATATGGTGTCTGGGTGCTGGTGTGTAACTAACATTGCCTCAGGCCTGTCTGTGTTGACTGGGATTCTGTCTGATTCCACATGGGACTTCTTACATAAAAATGCAGCTGAGCCAGGCGTGATGGCTCATGCATGCAATCCCAGTTCTCAGGAGATGGAGGCAGGAGGATTGCTTCAAGTTAGATGCCAGTGTGGGTTACATATTGAGTGCCTGGCCAACTAGGACTATGTAATAGAACCTCTTCAAAAATAGAACAGCAGCAGCAACAACAGACACCAAAGAAATGAGGTAGGATGGGTCAGGATTAATTGTAGTGAAAACACCTGGTCACCTGGAGTGTGGGGAACCGTTCACAGGGTGTTTGGCCCTGAGAGAGCCCTGGTACTGGGCTCATCTTGAGCTCATCTCCCATATGGCCGTCTGTATTCATCATTGTAGTGAGTGAGATGTCACGTGGCCTCTGTTGAAAGCCTCCTGCTCCTCTTGATTCATTTCATCACTCCCAGGAACCTGGAATCTAAAAGACAATTTCGGTTGGGCCCCACCCTACCTTTGTCAGTTCAGGCCTGGAGGGGGATTTGGGGCACATTGTCCACTGTGTGCTCTGCTACTCTGACCTTGCAGATAGGCTGTCGGCACGTGGTGGACGCCACTCTTCAGGAGGAGGCCTGCTCCTTGGCCAGCTTGCTGGTGTCAGTGACCAGCAAGGGAGTCGTGACATGCATGAGGAAGGTGGGGAAGGGCAGCCTGGACCCTGAGAGCATCTTTGAGATGATGGAGGTAAGGCTGTGGTGCCAAGCGACGGCTGGGAAGCTTGCTGCCTCCCACTCATTGTCCAGACAGGAGGGGCTCTAGGCTGGGCAAAGCCCTGCCAGTGACCAAGTGGCTGACTTTCAGTAGTCTGGGAGTGTTGGGTGTTGGTCATGTAAAGAGCTACTTGCAATTCCATAGTGACAAGATGAGGACTTGGATTCTTGTCTCATGGGGAGAACAAAGGCTGGTAGGGGTTCTGAGAAGCTCTGGGGTGGGTTCAGGTTGGATTGTCCCCTGGGGCCCCTCAGCCTTGCAGCAGCTTCACTTCTCCAGTTACTTCTGTTTGTGCCCACATGGCTGGGAGCCTCTGGGATGTGGTCCTGGGCCTGCTTTCCTTTCTTCCCAGGCCTTCTTTCTCACACCCACTCCAGCTTGCTGGCTGAATTGCCATGAGCTGTCAGTCGATCAGAGTATTCACTGTTTTAGGTGCCCACTGTGTCTCCACGTGCCCAGAGGTCATTGCCTAAAGCAAACTCTTTCCTCAGTCTTGTTGCTGAAGATTTCAAGCACCTGATATCTCTCTCTCTCTCTCTCTCTCTCTCTCTCTCTCTCTCTCTCTCATCACTCTCTCCCTCTCTCTCTTGTTCTTTAAGGTATGGTCTCACTGTAGCCCATGCTAACTGGAATTTGCTATGTAGTCTCAGGGTGGCCTTGTACTCAACAACAGTCCTCCTGCCTCTGCCTCTCGAGTGCTGGGATTAAAGGCGTGCACCACCATGCCCAGTTATATCTCTTTTTGTCTGTTGTTTTTTGCAGTCCTGGGAGTTAAACCCAGAGCCTGCTACCTAACACTCGACCTATTGCTTTTTATCATCTTCTTTCAAAGAACAAAATGGGCGGAGGTGTGGCTCAGGGGTAGAGTGTATGTTTATTAGTGAATGAGGATCCTTGGGTTTGATTTCCAGCACCCTCAAAACCTCAAACTCAGCTGGGCGTGGTGGCTCACGCCTTTAATCCCAGCACTCGGGAGGCAGAGGTAGGAGGATCGCCTTGAGCTTGAGGCCACCCTGAGACTACATAGTGAATTCCAGGTCAGCCTGAGCTAGAGTGAGACCCTACCTCGAAAAACCAAAAAAAAAAAAACCTCAAACTCTCAAAACATAAAGATAGTTTATGAGCTATGGATTCCAGGCTATGGATCTGGCTGTAGACCACAGCTCCCTCCTGCAGAAGGGGGAGGAAGTGAGGGGCAGAGGTGATCTTATCAGTGTTCAGAACCCATGAACGCTTACTCTGTGCTCCATTAAACAGCCTGCATTCTGTTTCTCGAGCACACTTAAAATGCAGAGGAGCCCCTTGAGATACTTCTCCAGACAGGGGCTCTCATTCCCCACCCCCAATCCAGAGAAGTTTGAGAACTCCAGTTTCTGAACAGCACAAAGCAAAACCAGTAAAGCTTTGTTTACACCATGTGCCAGGCACTGAGTGTCTGTCCTCAGCAGTTGCCCCTGGTTTTCAGATGAGGGACTCTGGGCAGCAGAGCATGAACACAGGTGCCCTGGCTCGTATTGAATACTGGAGCCAGACTACCCCTAGCCCCCATAGCCACTGTTGCTGTGAGCTCATCAGCAGGCCAGGACTGCTGGGCTTCTTCCCTGGCTTAGGGGTGAGGTCTGTAAACTCTGCTCAGGGAACCACAGAGCTGTCATCTCCTACACAGTCACAGTTCCAAATGCCCCTAATGATGCCTGGAAGCCTGGCCTCTCTTCTCCGTCCTGCAGGTCCAGGCTTAGAGGTATGCTGGTGTCCTGACCTCCTGCCTCACCTCTCCTAGTCTTCTCTCCCGCCTTCATCTGTAGAAGCATCAGGGTCTGACTTTGACCAGGTGCCAGTGAGGCAGGAATTGCTTGTTCGATGGCCTCAGCACACGGTGTGTTCCTTTCCCAGTGGTGTGATCAGGCCTGGGTGTGGTTGACAGCATGGCCACTGTCATGGCAGCAGGAACACTGATCACCAGGCAGCCTTTCACTTCCTGGCTGCTAGGACCTTTTTTATGTGTATTTGGAGGGTTCCCCAAAATGTAGCCATGTCGTTAGGGTTTGTAGTTTGTTTTTGTTTTAATTAAAAGTCCTCCTAGGCTAGAAATATGACTCGGTGATTAAAGGCACTTGCTTGCAAAGCCTGACAGCCCAGGTTCAGTTTCCCAGTACCCTTGTAAAGCCAAATGCACAAAGTAGTGCATGTGTCTGGAGTTCGTTTGCCACGGCAATAGGTCCTGGTGCGCCACTGTGCCCCTCCCCCTCCTGGTAAATTAAAAAAATCAGCTAATGGGCTGGGGTGAAGCATACTTGCCTAGTATGTATGAGGCTCCGGGTTCCCTTCCCAGTGCCACAAAATTAAAACTGTTTAGCAAGTCCTATGGGGCAAGCAGGATGTGTCAGTGTTGGGCTGGCTGGCTGAGGGACGGGGACTTCTGGGTAATGTGTGCCTCACCAGCTCTCTCCTGTCTACCCCATCCTGCAGAGCAGCAAGCGAGTGGGCAAGGTGCTACATGCATCCTTGCAGAGCCTTCTGAACAAGGAAGAAAGCCTGGGGCCAAAGAGGCAGAAAGTCGGGTTCCTGGGATGACCAGCTTGTCAGCCCTGCTCTGGGAATCGGTTATATTTCACTTTTCAATTGAAACTGGTTTGTATATATATGTTTTTCTAAATTGTTGTAAATTTAAAACAACATTTGTACATGTAAAATTAAAGTTTACTTTCTGGTCTGGTTTGCTGTCATTAGCATCTTCAGTTATATACCGCGACACCATCTGGTTCGGCAGTCTGCTGTCAAGGAGAGGGTCAAGGGTCTTCCCTGGGCAGCTTCCCGTCACCAGGTACAAGATGATGGTAGCCATGGTAGTGCACACCTCTGTCCTTAACAAGGGAGATGGAGACAGGAGGACTGAGTGTGAGGACTGGGTTTACACAGCAAGACCGTCTCCACCACAGAGACAAACACCTTGAGGAAAATGGTTTTAAGGAAATAGGCATTTAAGGATAGGCCTTTTGGGAATTCTTGTTTCTCCACAGCACTTTCAGAGTAGGAATCACAGAGTTCACTCCCTTGTACTTATACTTCAGTGGGGCAGGAATGAGGCAAGCTCTCCAAGGCTCTGCCAACCAAGAGATTCAGGCAACCCTCCCCAAGTTAGGGGCTTGGCAGCCACTGTGCTCCCCAGCCTATCTTTTGTGGTGGTGGGGGGGGAGGGGCGCATTTCATGTTGCCTAATGGCTTCAAACTCACAGCTGAGAATGGCCTTGAAATTCCTCTTTCTGCCTCCATCTCCCAAGTGCTGGGGTTACAGGCAAGTTGCTTAGTGCTTTATGACCCCTCCCTGATGTTTCACAATATTTCGTGTTTCATCAGCACTAAGAAGGCTGCTTGATTACCAGCCAGCCTTCATTCTCTGAGGACAGAAGGGAAGGCGATCTACTCACAGTGCAGCTGGGGGGAGTTAAGTCTCCAGGACACAAGGAGTCTTTATTTTCTTTTTCCAGGGGAACCAAAACTAGTATCAGTCGTAAAGAACCCCAGGGAAGGAGCATTTCAGCCATGACATTTTCAAGTTAGTCTAAGAGGGTGAGGTGTTAGGAATTTATCACCTAATGGAAAGAACGTGGTGTGTGAATTGTGGCCCTCAGGGATCGCTTGCAGAGGCCTCAGCATTGGCGCCAACTCCTGGCATGGACAAGCCTGCTGCTGAGCAGATAAGCAGCTGCAGTAAGACTTTTTCAAGAGACCACCACCCTGTTTAGAGCACAACACTGGCTTTCATCCTATTTCCCTGGTGGTGTTCACACCCAGCGCTCCTGGCAAGAAGCCGGCAAGTCAGCCTTCTCCCTCTGCCCTGGCCCTGCTGGTCTACCTGTGTGGAAGGGCTGGCCTTGGTGATACAGATGTGCCCTCGAGTTTGATGAAGCTTTACTGGCAGGCTTTCTATTCTGGGGACTGGCTTCAGTGGGTCACCCTGGGACATGTGAATGACAAAGTGCTTCGTGTGTGTTGGTGAAACTGGGTTGCATTTCCCTCCAACAGATGCAACAGGAAACTACTGCCCCTTCCAGCCAGTCTACCATGGGGTTGAGCATCCAAGGTTTGCTTATAGGCTAGAGGCAGCATTGCAGAGATGAGTAGCCTCAGCAGGTGTCTGGGGCGTCATCAGGGGGCAAGGAGGTCAGTTCTGGGGTAAAGATAGAACCTCAGTCCTAGACAGTCCCATGAACCTTCAGGTAAGGTAAAGAGGCCCTGTCCGCTGTAGGGTGCACACCTGGTACTGGTTAGTGTGAACCTGCCTTCCCTCATGGTTTCCACATGGACGAAGAGAGTCAGCCATCAGCCCGGCCTGCACAGGGAAATGCTATGGCTAATAGAGCCTATGTTTTTTTTTTTTTAATATATTGTCCATAATGAGTTACATTATTTAGTGGGCAAACAATGTGTTGTTATCCTGAATTCCCCAATTCCCCCCCTCCCCATCCCTGATCAGCTGGATATCCTCCTCCGTGGGCTCTCTGTATTAGTCCTTGTGGCAAGGGATCCTGGATATCCTAGTACTCAGCCCGGTCTTCCTGGCCCAAGTGTGTTGTTACTGATGGGTGCCATGCCTCTGGACAGTCTCCCCCACCACGGCTCTCACAATCTTTCCGCCCCCTCTTCCGCTCAGTTCCCAGAGTCGTGGTGGGTGAGTAAAAAGGCTGCTTTAATGTTGCGAGCTTAGGGGTCCTTGTGTCGAAAATCCTTGGTTTCTGTCTCATTGGCCTTATCCTGTATTGATTGAATGGCTGTGGTTATAGGTCCCTTGTTCATCTGTCATTGTCTGCTGGGTTCCCTATGGATCCTCCACGATATGACTGTGGTGGCTCCTCTCTTGCCAGGATCTCAGCCATCGGCCTAAGGTTGTTTGGTAGGGTTAGATGGGCCACAGCTCTCTCGTTGCATCCGGAAAAACACAAACACATTTGGCTTATCCTGAGTTGGTAGAATGGCTGTGGCTATGGGTCCCTTGTTCATCCCGTCCTTCTCTGCAGGGTTCCCTATGGATCCTCCACAATATGACTGTGGTGGCTCATCTCTTGCCGTGATCTCAGCTTTTTGCTTGCTGTCAGGTGGTAGGGTTATATGGGCCACAGCTCACTCGCTATATCCTGAAAAATACACAATCTCCATCGGAGCGTGAGAACAGTATAGGTTAACAAATATACACCATTCTGGATTACCTAGTTTCTATTTTTAGTAGCCTCCCTGTCAGACATTCGCATAGTGCATCTTTTCTTGGGAGCCCGAGTATGGGATCCGGTGCATATTGCCCTAAATCCCTATTTCCAATCAAGGGTTCTCCCTCACTGAGTGGAATATTTGGCCGAATTTAATGGCTGTTGATTGTCTCCCCCAGGCCCAGGCTCCTTCATTGCACAATTGCTCCTTTCTTGGTTTGCTGTTCTCTCCCAGTAGGAACTGTATCCAGCCTATTCATGGCCTCAGACTATGTTTCATGCCAATGGTCTGTTTACTCCAGTTATCGCCGATCAGCTTCCCCTGGCAGCTTGTGCGGTGCCCTCCAGCCCTTCACTAACTGCCATCTGGAGGTTGGTTACCATTCCAGACCTCGCTGGGACTCTCGATGAAGATCGATGTCATTCTGTGGTTTCTTCAGCAACGGGATTTTGTCTCAGGCCTGGGGTGGGGGGCGTTCAAGAGCCTTGACAGAATTCTGTCTTGTTTTTGGAACCTCATGGGTCACTTTGGTCAACAGCTCAGTGAGGGAAGGGACCGGTGACTGGGACCCGGGGCTTTCAGACTGCTCAATTATTCACAGACTTAAACATTTTCCCCGCTATTCATGACCCCTCTTGCCAGTTGACGCCCACTATTTACTCTTTAGGTTACAGTATGCTCGTGAAGATTTTATGTTTTTGAACCTAATTTGGATTGGCCTCCTGCTTAAGCCATTCCCCTCCCCACTCCTGTTACCCCTCATTCATAACCTCTCACTTCTTTCTATTAGTCTGCATAAAGAAAACAGTTATCCTGGTTAAGGACCGCATATGAGGGAGAGTATGTGGCGTTCAATTCTCTGTTCTTTTGAGTGTTCGCTTAGTAAGATCTGCTCAAAGTCAGACCATTTTTTCCTAAATTTCGATATGTCATTTTTCCTTTCAGCTGAGTAGAGTTCCATTGTATAAATATACCACAGTTTCGCTGTCCATTCCTCCATGAATGGGCATCTGGGTTGATTTCCAGTTCTTGGCTATTATGAATTGAGCTGCTTAGAGCCTATGTTCTGAGGGGTAAGACAGGTGTACAGCCAGTGGGGAGCAATGTGTGAGTAAAGTCACCATGATGGGACTTGACTCCACCCAGGATCCAAATTCCAGACAAGACGAAGATCAGATGTACCTACCCATCAAAGACATGTTAAACAAGCATCCTGTGATACCACTGTATGTGCCACAATCCACAATGACCACACTAGGGAAGTGATTAGTACATAAGGGGACGTATGCCATCCGAGTCCTCCCAGCAAAGGGTGGGTGGGGCTGGGCTGGAGAGATGGCTCAGCAGTTAAGGATTTTGCCTGTAAAGCCAGATGCACAAGGTGGTGCGTATGTGGAGTTTGTTTGCAGTGGCTGGAGGCTCTGGTGCGCCCATTCTCTCTCTCTGCCTCTTTCTCTCGAATAAAAAAAATCTTTAAAGGGTGGGGATGGAACTGGGTAAAAATGGAGATAAGCCAGCTAGCTATACATACCACATCTGGGTCAATACTCAAGGGTTCTAAGCTTTCCACAGGATGCATGCTCATCCACATTCATTGCTGTGCTGTGCACAGTAACAAGATGTCCAAGAGATAAATGAAGAAAAGGTGATACATGTGCAGAACGGAGTTCTGTTCAGCTCTAAAGGTTAAAACGTTTGCAGGAAAACGTATGGAACTGGGGATCCTTATGTTAAAATAAGCTAGACTCAGACAAATACTGCATGTTCTCACGTGAAATGTAGATTTAAGTTTATGTATACTTGTATATACCCACATGTGACATGCAGGTAGGGACTATGAGAAGGGGGGAGGTCTAAAGGGAGGGGAGATGAGGAAAAAGGAGTGGCTGTCACATGAAAGCCAAAGGAGGGACCAGAAAGAGGGAGAAGGGGGGAAATACGAAAATGTCACAACTGTCCATTACATTGCTATCTAAATTCAATTAAAAATCTACTGAAAAAGCCGGGTGTGGTGGCGCACGCCTTTAATCCCAGGACTTGGGAGGCAGAGGCAGGATTGCTGTGAGTTCAAGGCCACCCTGAGACTACATAGTGAATTCCAGGCCAGAGCGAGACCCTACCTTGAAAAAAAAAATCTGAAAAAAATTAAATGGTGCTCAACACAAGTTTGGCTCACATTGGTTCAGGGTCCGGGAAGGTTTCTGGTCTCCCAGTAGTGTTTTGGACGGATGTGGTGTGAGTGGGTGGAAAGGAACCACTGTGCTGCACGTGAGAGCCTTGCTCCCGCTCAACTGCTGGGTAACAGCCAGCAGCACTGAGCCTGGGTCACCCTCCTCCATGTGACGGTCCATGGAGCCAGGGCTCTGGACAAGGAAAGGGTACTGTGTGGAGCCCCTGGCCAGCCTAAGAGGAAGGTGAGGACTCACGGATCCAGGAGCAAGGAAGGCCGCTTCAGGTAAGCCTCACCTCCTACGGACTTTGAAAAGCGGTTCCTGGCTTGCCACACTGCCCAGTGGGGACAGTACCTGACCCTGGGCCCTCAGGTGACCTGAGCTGCCCATGATGTCAGAACCACCAGGTCATCAGAGTGGGAGGAGCAGCAGCAGTCCACACATGGCAGAAGGGAGCATTCAGGACTAGCCCTGAGCAGCTCAGTGCGTACGCAAGAATAAAGAGGTCACCTGATTCCTCTGCCCAAAGGCAATTGGTAGGTGTCTTACCAGATGTGGGACTTGTCTTTTTATTTATTTGTGAACAGAGAGTTAGAGAGGAGACAGGAAGAGCGCACCAGGGCCTCCTGCCACTGCAAATGAACTCCAGATACATGAGATGCTTTGTGCATCTGGCTTGATGTGGGTACTAGGTCTGAGAGTACTGGGTACTTTATGTGGGTGCTGGGGAATCAAACCCAGGTTGTTAGGGTTTGCAGGCAAGCACCCTAACCCATCCAGCCTTTTGTTCTTTTCAAGGTAGGTTCTCACTCTAACCCAGGCTGACCTGGATTTCACTTTGTAGTCTCAGGCTGGTCTTGAACTCATAGAGATCCTCCTTCCTCTGCTTCCTAAATGCTGGGATTAAAGGCATGCACCACCACAGCCAGCATGTGTTTGTTTTTTAAAGCAGTGTCTCACCTGGAACCTCCTACCTCAGCCTGGTTTTGTTTCTTGTCTTGACCGTTTCCACTCCACAGCCTGGTGTGAGCGCTCAGACTGCTGGGTGGTACATCACCGTCTCTCAGGGCCTTCCCAACACAGGGCCTGGCACACAGGGGCCAAGCTTGAACAGATGGCCAGAGGGTCTCGGGCCATTTCCATTTGGTTTTGACTGGGGGCTGGGGCCACCCTTGGGTGCTCTGGTCTTTGAAGGGACGTGGAAAGTCCTCAGCCTCCAGGGCTTGGCCACATCGCTGCTGACACAGCCAGTGGAGCTGAAAGGAAACATCTGTGCGGGGGTGAGGAGTGGGGTGGAGGCTTGCTCTGTGCTGGGCCAGAAGTCTTCATGTTTGGGCTGATGCGGGAGGAGTGCCCAGATCTTGTTTTGTCTCTCTCAGACTTCCATCAGCTTTCAAGGGGGAGCAAAAGAAAAACAACAAAACCAAATACCTAAAAACAGCAATGTGCTTTTAGAGCCCTCTTTTTAAGAACTTTTTATTAATAACTTCCATCATATAGATTATAAGCCATTATGATTCCCTCTCCACCCTCCCCCATATCTCTTCCCCCTCTCAATTAGTCTCTGTTTTGTTTCGGTGTCATCATCTTTTCCTCCATTATGTGTAGGTATTTTCAGGCACTGTGAGGTCATGACTATCAAGGCCGTCTGTGTCTGGAAATTTGTGTTGTAGGCAGTCCTTTGGCTCTTACAATCTTTCCTCCATCTCTTCTGCCATAGACCCTGAGCCTCGGGAAGATGTCCCAGGGCTGAACACTCCACTGTCATTTCTTCTCAGCACTATGGTGTCTTTTGTGTTTTTCCATCTGAAAAAGAGAAGCATCTCTAGCCAAAAGTGAGAGTAATATTATCATGTGGGTATAGAGGCCTCTTTAAAAAAATTTTTATATAGGCTTGTTATCAAGATCATTCTTTGGGTAGGGAACCTGAGGAAGCCTTGAAGGTGGAGATTAGTGAGTACATATTGCCTTGGGAAACACTAATCTAGCATTGCCTTCCTGGAAACCAGCTGCACCTGCCATCCCTGGTCCCTTTGGGGTCGCTTGCCAGCAGGTCTGTATGTGAGCAGAAGGAAGGTCAAGCGCCCCACCCCGCCAGCGCCCGTCTGAATTCAGCCACTGCTGTGAGGTGCCACCCTGTCCAGGGAGAATTGGTGTGCACAGGATCTGAGTGCTTTCCAGCCCCAAGTTCAACCCTGGCACCAAACGAGCATGTGTGCTGCGGTCAGGCTGCCACAGGAACCCCACCCCACCCACTCAGGCCTTGTCCTGAGAGCTGGAGCTGCACTGCTGGGCAGGTGCTCACCCGTGGAATCTTCCCAGGTTAAGAAAGCATCCAGGGCTGGGCGTGGTAGTGCCCACTTTTAATTCCAGCACAGGGAGGCAGAGGTAGGAGGATCGCTTTCTTTTTCCTGCTTGTTTAGCTGAACAGCATAGATTTTGTTAAAACCTCTCCCATGTGTTCTCCCCACACTGGTGGCTGGATGTGATGGTTGGGTTGCTTCCCCTATCTCCCAAATCCTCTTAACTGACTCCATTCTAGAATAAATGTGTGTGATAAGAAAATGCTCTCTGTCAAAACTGTCTAATTCTTTGGCATTTAGAGACACAAACTCTGGGGGAAGTGACATGGGTTGCTGATAATTAATATTCGTAAGCAACACAGAGAGAGAGAGAGAGAGTGTGTGTGTTTTGGAATCCTCCCTTCCCCTCCTCCTACTCTGAGTTCTTGTCCTCTAATGCCAAAGAATTGTACACAGGGACAGAATTAAATTTTAATTACACATTTATTCTAATTTAGTAAATTAGGGAAAAGGGAGTTGGATGGGGAAATTTCCCAGTCATCATGTGGGAAGTTACAGAGTTCCCCTGCCACCAGTGTGGGGAGAACACGTTTCAGAGAGTTTAAATAAGCAGCCAAAGAAAAGATAACAAAGCTCCCATTATGAGAAGGAGAGGTTCATGAGAGAAAAAGCCTGGAGCCTGCCCCCCTACCCCTCTGGGGTAGGGGTACAGGCCTTACCTCACTGAGGCCTGGGTCAGCAGTCCTTCTACTCCATTGCCATGTGGGGGAAGAGGCCGGCTTCCTCTAGGGAAGCTAGTTTTAAGTCTTCCCCAGGTGAGTTAGAGGGACAGCTGATTGGTTCATATCTGACCAATCAGTTTTGGCACCTAGGTTGTAGCTCTAACTAGACACCTCCCATTCAAGGGGAGGGGCTGGAAGGGGAGGGGTGGTCCCTGCCGACATCTGACCGTCACAGAAGTACTGTGGTGAAGCCCTGGGTGTTCACCCGCTGTGCCTATTCCCCACTACATAATGACCTGGGTTCAATTCCCCAGCACCCACATAGAACCAGGTGCACAAAGTATATCAAAGATGCATCTGAAGTTCATTTGTAGCAGCTGGAGGCCCTTAGGCCCTGGGTTCAATCCCCAACAGGGTAAGAAAAGAAAAGAAAAAAGAATAGAACAGAACAGAAAAAAGAAAAAGGAAAGAAAAGCCAGTTTCTCTGCCCTCAGGGGCCCAGGCCTCATCTGGCTTTAGGGAGGGGCTGTTCTTCAGGTCCAGCCAGTGTACTGGGAGGGCCCAAGGGTGGGGACCCCAGCTGGGAGCAGAGTGGGCCCCCTAACTGGGCCTCCGTGAGACACTTCCCGGAAAACTGGGTGTGCCGCCCTCTTAGGTAACTCCTTTACCAACTTCCTCATCCTGGCTTGACTCCATGACAGCCACAGAAGAAATGGCAGGAACACCCCAGGATGCTCAGCTTCCAAGGAGTCCTGCCTCAGCTTTGCTCCACAGCGGTGACTCTGTCGGCTCAGCATTTGGCCCCGCTGCCCCTGGGCACTGACGAGGGTCCACCCTGAGTCACCGTCTGCAGCGGGGTCGCAGGGCCTAAAGGCAGCCTCAGGGCCCGAAGAGAAGAGAGGATCCTGAGCCCCTTGGTGGTGGCACCCTGGGGTCCCCATCTGGCCAGCGTTGGCTCGGAATCATGACGACCTGGCGAGTGACCCCTGCACCCGGGGCCAGCCTTGGGGGTCACGGAAGGCACCTGAGGACAACTCAAGGATCGCTCAGCTTTAAACCTGCACCATCAGAGGGCACAGAGGGCCGTGGGTTTGCAGCTCGCCTGGACCCACGAGTGTTTCAAAAAGAAGACATGTCGGGCATGGTGCCGCACACCTTTAATCCCAGTACTTGGTGGGGGGCAAGGTAAGAGGATTGCTATGAGTTCGAGGCCACCCTGAGACTACATAGTGAATTCCAGGTCAACCGGGGCCAGAGGGAGACCCTGCCTCGAAACCTACCCCCCATATTTCTCTTAGGGTTTAGGGTTTGCTGGAAAGCACCCTAACCGCTGGGCCATCTCTCCAGCCCTTTGCTTTTTTCAAGGTAGGGGCTCGCTCTAGCCCAGGCTGACCTGGATTTCACTCGGTAGTCTCAGGGTGGCCTCGAACTCATGGCGATCATGAGAAGGAAAGGTTCATGTGGAAGGGAAATCCAGCCCCTCACCACCCCCTAATGGCTGTGGTGTGGGGCTGGGGAGACCTTCCCAGTAGGTCCCTAGAGAGTCAGAGGTCCTTCTTCTAGGATGCCATGCGAAAGGAGAGACAGAATTAATTATCTGTTAGGTGGGCAGGGAGACAGGTGGTTGGTTCATACCTGACCAATCAGTTTTAGCGCCTGGGTTTGAGCTCTAGCTAGGCACCTCCCACTCGAGGGGCGGGGTCTATGGAGCTTGCCTGAAACTGAGCCATCTCTCAAGCCCTCTGGAATTTTCTTTATATGTTCACTCTGAATTTAACCCTATATGGAGGGTTCATTCTAGTTTTCTTTCTATATTTTGTTTTGTTTTTGAGGTAGGGTCTCGCTGTAGCCCAGGATGACCTGGAATTTATTATGTAGTCTCAGGGTGGCCTTGAACTCATGGAGATCCTTCTACCTCTGCCTCCCGAGTGCTGGAGTGCTGGGATTAAATAGGCGTACACCACCACACCTGGCTCTTCTTTCTACATTTCTTTTTTTAATATTTTATTTATTTATTTGAAAGAGTGTATGTGTGTGGCTTTATGTGGGTACTATGGAACTGAACTCAGGTCCTTCTGCTTTGTGGGCAAGCGCTTTAACCACTAAGCCATCTCTCCAGCCCTCTTTCTACATTTAACTCCCTTTTTGGACAGAGACAAACCAGACTCCCATAGAGGGAGTCATTTAGTGGGTCTGCCTATGCCTCCAGTGTCCTTCTGGCCCTTCTCCCCTTTCTTGGACTCCAGCAGGGCCTCAGCTCTTGGCTGACACTTCCCTCCACCCTGAGTCCTGATGCCCCTTACCATGTCCAGACACATTCCCCAGCTCCCCCCCAGTACCTGCTCTAGGGCCCCCGGGTTCTTCTCTCCTGGGTCCTGGGCCCCTGCTTTGCTCAGCCCCTCCCGTGCCTTCAGGACAGGGTTATGGAGAAAAAGAGTGTGAGGAAGGGAAGGTCTCCTTTGCACTCCTATTCTATTTGATTTTTGTGCATGTATGTGGCATGTGTGTGGTACGTGTCCTGAGTGCATGTATGCGTGCAGGTGTGTGTGCCCTGTGCAGGTGTGTGCAGAGGCCAGAGAACATCGAGTGTCTTCCTTTGTTGTGGTACCCTGCTAATGAGGCATGGAGGAAGTAGGGTTTTGCTGAGTCTGGCAGGCTTCTGGGACAGTCTCCTTCTGAAGGAAGTCGAGGCAAAGTCCGAGGGCCCTTGTAAATCTTAGCAATCCTGAAAACTCCAAAGCCCCTAGGCAGGCCACAGCTGTCCCCAAGATAAGATAAGCAGATCAAAGCCTAACTTATTCCAACTGCAAATAACAAACCTAAAGGTTTCATTTCCTCTGCTGACATCACCATTCTCTCACAGACCCAGCCTGGCTGCATATCTGAGAGCTAAGCTTTAATATGCATCCGGACGAGAGCATGGTAGCTCCTGCCTTTGTTCCTAGCACACCTGTGCCCCCAGGAGGCAGGGGATGGCTGAAGGCCCTAAATCCTGTTTACAAGTGCACATAGGTTTTACTCCTGCTGCCTGAGTTTTCGTAGCTGTGTTCCTGTTTACTGAGCCCCCTTTGTGTAAGAGATAAGGCAATACAACACATCCCTAGATTGGATATAAGGCTGGATGTGAAAGTAAAGTTTTGAGATCTGCCCACTGCCGCGTTCTCCCGAGGGTCTCATCTCTCGTCGGCTCATGGCTATTCCAAGCCTCTGCTCACCCAGCTCCCGTGGGTGAACGGGGAGTTGATGCGCGCTGCAACCCCCTAAGTAACCCACGGACCCAGACTTTGTGTGTTTCCTTGAGATGGAGTCTCTGTCACTGAACCCAGAGCTGCCATATTGACCAGCAATTCTCTGGTCTCTGCTCTCCACCAGACTGGAGTCAATAGGCATGGGTGACCATGCCCAGATGCTCACTTGGGGGCTAGGGAGCCCGTCTTAGGGCACATCAGGCTCTCATGATTTTGTGGCAAGCATTCTTAGGCATTGAGCTATCTCCCCAGTTCTGCCTTGCGTTTTTTGTTCATCAAAAGGCATAAAAATCCCAAAATAATTATAACAAGTATTTTGAACTGACCAGGTCTCCCCGGATCACTGTCCCTTAACTAACAGCTGGGTAACTTGGACACACCTTTTCGTCCCACTGAGCCTTAGTTTCTCCAGCCATAGCATAGGGAAATGACAGTTCTGTGGGTGTGAGGCCTCCATGACTGAACACCAGGCCTGAGCCAGCTCCATGGCCTGAGCTATGACATGTGTCAACTGTTTCTCAGAATCCTCAAAAAAAAAAAAAGCTGACTCCCTGGAAGGAGGCTGGGCCAGGCCACTGGGTGGGTGTTCTGGGCAGCAGCACTGTGGATCTTGGGCCTTCCTCTTTGGCAGGCTTTCTTCTTCTTCTTTTTCTTTTCTGGCTCGCCTGCAGGCAGGACTTGAGAGGGGTTTCTGGACAGAGGTCCTAGTGGCTGTGCCTTAAGACAAGCAGCCTGGGCTGAGACCATCACTGTTTTCTGACCAGGCCATTGCAGGCGGAGGTGGCAGCAGCAGCAGCAGCAGCAGCATGGAGCTCTGGGGCACCTCTCTGCTCCTCTGCCTCTTCTCCCTCCTGAGCCAGGCCACGGCAGAATCACCCACCCCCAAGACCAAGAAGGCTGCAAACCCTAAGAAAGGTAAGCAAGGGGCAGGGCCCTTTCCCTCTCTGGGGAGCCGCCCTCCTGGGGTGACCGCACTCCTTCCTTGATGCATTCACCTCTGGTGAAGGACTTCTGACAGCTGGAGGGCTTCCTCACCGCAGAGGCGGTCATCAGAACTTCGGGGTCCCCTGTCTCTTAGAAGAGAGAGAACCTTCCAGGGCATCTAACTGACACCTGCCTCCCTCCTAGGCCCAGGATGTTCGAGGAACCAACCCTTCAGGGAGCTTGGCAGCCAGGAGAGGTTCAATCCTGCCGGGGAGCGGCTAAGGCTGGCCGCAGAGTCAGCCTGCTTCCTCTCCCTAAACCAGGAGAGTGGAATTTGCTGAGGCTTGTTGCAAACGTTTAATGATGCAAAATCCTTAAAGACCTCGGCTTGTGTCTGACACGACATGTACTTGGTGCGCCGGAGGAGAGGACAAGTGACTTAGTTCCATAGGGTACCAGAGCCAGGACCAGCTCACAGCTTCTCACTGCTCGGGGTCTCTGCTCTCTAGGGGCTGGGGTGTCGTTGGGCCCTGATAGTCTTGCCAGTAGTGAGGTCAGGGCTGGGTGGAGACAACACAGTAGAAATACTTGGTCATGATGGCCCAGGCTGTCACCCCCGCAGGGCTGGGAGACAGGCAGGTGTGACTCCAGGGGCGTTAGGTGGAGACTTTTAGGCAGAGAAACAGGACACCAGAGCCAGAAGCCCAGCCAAGGAAAGAAAGGGGTGTGGGGCACCCCCAGACCCTCCTATCTGGACGGTAAAGCACATAGACCAGCGCAGTGGAACCTCCAGGGCTGGGGTGCAACTCCACCATGAGCGTTAGCCTAGGATGTCTAGGATGTTCTAGCCTCAGCACTGCAGAATGAAACAGAACCGAGCAGAACACCACCACTCCGAGATTGAGTCTACACTATGAACAAAGCCAAGTTCAAAACAGGATGACTACGTTGACATTATTTTGAGAGGGGATCTATTAGAGGCGCATGTGTGGAAATGACTTACTGGCTGTAGAGTAGGTATGTGTCAATGATCATTTAGAAAAGGTAAGTGAATGGGATGAGGATGTAGCTCAGAGGGTAGAGTGACTGCCTGGCATGCGTGAGTCCATGGTTTCAATCCCCATCACTGCACACACCAGACATGCTGGAGATGCCTTTAATCCCAGCATTTGGGAGATGGAGACAGGAGGATCAGGATTCAAAATCATCCTCAGCTACATAGGGAATCTGCCGCCAACCTGGGCTGAATAAAGCACTGTTTTAAAAAAGCGTACGCAGGAGGCAGAGGTGGGAGGATCGCCATGAGTTCGAGGCCAACCTGAGACTACATAGTGAATTCCAGGTCAGCCTGGGCTAGAGCAAGACCCTACTTCAGAAAAATAAAATAAAATAAAAATAAATAAAGAGTAAAATAAAGAAAATGCAAATGGGTCGAGCTAAAATGATATTTATTGTGTAGGCATAGAAATTTTCAGTTTAGTCCGTCTCAATTGGGTGACTTTGTGAACTTTCTGGATCTTTTTATGTCATATACATATGTAACCATCTGCAAAATGTCCACTTTAAAGAGGGAGGACTGGATCCCAGTCATGTCTCAGTCAACACGGACGCAGCCCCAAAGGCAAACTGCCGAACGTTGGAACTCCTGCAAATCCCGTCTTCAGTCAAGGCTCAGAGCAGGACTGCCTGAGTCCTTGGCTTCAGTCACAGTGGAGCCCTGGCCCCAGCGGTCCCTGCTGGCAGAGAGCCACTGGTCATCCTCCCTGGCCGGGGCTACTCCAGCGCTTGCATGGGCTGGTCTTCTCTCCGTGTGGCAGACACTCGCTCGCGGAACTTTCTCCACGTGCAGGGAAATGGGGTCCCTGATCTTGGGACATGAAGATGGCTCTCACTCAAACAGCAGCCTGGAGCCCCTGGAGGGTGCTCTTAGAGGCTGAGGACCTAGCACATGGCTTTTCCAAGGCTGCTTAGCTTCACGAGGGAGGGAGTCTGTGCCAACTGGGGCAGTGAGGGAGGATGTATGTGCTAACCCCACCTGGGCCCCAGTGCTTCTGGGAGCGCATCGTGCTGTGGGCTGGGGCCTGAGCTGACTGAGGTCTCAGGGGATCAGGAGGGCAGGATGGCCTCGTAGGGCCACAAGCCTCGGGGCACGTGGAGGCCTTCACTCCAGTACACGTTAGGAACCTGTGCTTCGGACAGAACAGCACAAGGGCCTCCTGTCCCTCAGCCCAGGGGTCTAGGGCCACCCTTGCTCCACACCTTCTGCTCCAGCACAGTCCTGTCAGTCCCTGGAGGGGTCTGCATGCCCAAGCATCTTGGTGCAAGTTACAAAGAGCCTTTCTGAATTAACCAGTTAGAGCAGACACCCCTGTTGCTGGCTGACCCAGCCTAGCTGGGCCTGAGCTAGGCTAAGCTCATGGCTTCTACCTGAACGCTCAGATGAATGCCCTTAGGCAGTTCCCAACTTGTACCACCTCCCACGGCACTTTGGGTTGGCAAGCACAGAGCTGCAGTGAACCCAGAGGCGGCGGCAGAAGCTTGAGAAGGCACGCAGAGCCCCAGCCCTGTGTTGGCTGGCCCCAGCCCTCTCTGCCTTACCCTGCTCCTCTGGGTGTTGCTTTCTCCATGTTTGACAAGTTAGATCACCGGTGTCCATATGCAAGACTATGTCTTGTCTGTGATTCCCCTGCAAAGTATCTGATGGGTGGACCAAGGCTCTGACCTCACCTCTCATGAATGGACCCTTTGCCCCAGGCCAAGATCAGGGTCCACCCACAGCTTCTGCCTGGCCCCTCTGCTGCCCTCACTGTTCTCTGACCAGCTCTTGTGTCACCCAGCAGGTGGAAAGAGCATGGCTCACTATCCAAGATGGATTCTTTAAATTTGACCTGTTTAATTTGTGAAACGGTGGAAATTTAGGATAGCACTTCGCTTATGGCATAGGACTGATTGTGGGCAAGGCCCAAGGTGGCTTTATACCCAGGGGAAGTGACATTCCTGCTTACCCACTGCTGCAGATGGGTGGGCACACACCTGTGCCAAGCCCATGTGCATGGCTCCCAGGCTTCCTCTGAGTCACTTGAGGCCACCGTTGTCCCCTCACTATTCAGAGGAGGAGCTGAGCCATGTGGGTGCCCATGTGAGCGCCCACTCTGCAGGGCAGGAGGGGACAGTTAGACTATTGCCAGTGTCAGAGGGAACACTGAGACATCAATGCCATTTGGGGCTGGCAGACAGGGAGGTGCTCACCCTGTTGACACTCACCCGGCCCCTAGTTCCTGCCTTCCCTTGGCTCTCACTGTCTCCATTGCCTTCTGCCGCCCTCCTAGATGTGGTGAGCCCGAAGATGCTTGAGGAACTCAAGAGCCGCCTGGACAGCCTGGCCCAGGAGGTGGCCTTGATCAAGGAGCAGCAGGCCCTGCAGACCGGTCAGTGGAGAGTGGTTGCTGGGGAGGAAGGGCAGGGGCGGCAGCAAAGACAGGGCCTTGGCTTCCAGCCAGCACCAGGCCCCAGGCCCCAGGCCCCTTGGCCAGGCCCAGGGTGTCCTGTCCCCACTGGATTTTTCTGGGGAGGACACCGACGCATGAGTGAAAGACCCATAGCCACAGCTGAAGTGTGTGGAGGTGAAGTGAGTGTCCGAGAGATTAGAAGATTCTTTATTTTATTTTAATTTTTTTTCGAGGTAGGGTCTCACTCTAGTCCAGACTGACCTATAATTCATTCTGTAATCCCAGGCTTTGAACTCACAGCGACCCTCCTACCTCTGCCTCCCAAGTGCTGGGACTAAAGGTGTTCTGGTTTAGAGGGTCATGTAACAGGACCTCACTATGGTCGTCTTGAAGTGAGTCCCAGAGCAGGACAGAGGTCACAGAGCAGCATAATCTAGCAGAAGGGGACCTTCACTCAGTGGCTTTGCAGATGTGTCCACTGGGAGGCTCTTTGGCACCTGCCCTGTGGGTGCCATGGATCCCTGTGCTTTGGCGGCCTTGCCGATACTATGAATCATTGTAATGTGTGCGTTTGTCAGCCCCATTGTAAAGATGGGACAACCGAGGCAGAAAGAGGCCTTGGATCTTACCTGCAGTCACCTGGCTGGGGAATGGCAGAGCAGGACTCAACTGAGGCCTCACAGCTCGAGCATGCTGGGAGCTGGATTCATGCTCCTGGCTTGGCACGGCGCAGCTGGGCTGGGTTGGCTGAGAGCAGAGCTGCAGCATCTGGGCATAGGACAGCCACCTGCAGGCTCACCTGCTCCCCATGGCCTCTCCTCTGTTGTGTCCAGCACAGAGGACATGCTTGGTTGTGGTCCAGGAGCGCATCCCACACTAACTCACTGACAGCAGACCAACACAGCAGGTCACCCTCTCACTCTGTCCATGCCCTCATCTCCCAGCGGACACCAGAGGAACAGAGCTCTCCAGTTACCCACTGGGCATCATCACCCTGACTCCTCCTTAGGAGCCTCCCAAACCACGCTGTGTCCATAGCCATAGGCTCATCTGCTGCTTCGCCCATCCATCCTTGACCCTCCCCTTCCCTTCCCACTGGGAAGTCCCACTCAGGCCACCCGTGAGCACGAACGCTAGCTATCACTGAGCACACGTGTGTCCACCCACAGGCACAGGGCCTTTGCTTCTCTGGCAGCCAGAGTTGCTTCTGCGGCTGGGAGGGGACAGGAGGGATAGGATGGCAGCATTGTGGGTTCCAGAAATGCCTCCGCTGCCTGTCGGGGCGCCTCGGCAAAAGCAGATGGGCCAGAGGTGACACTGGTTGGTCCCTGGGTGCTGGCTGCTTTGGAAAGACATAGCCTTGCGCGAATTGACCTTCTCCCAATGAGGTCATACCCAAAGAGGGTGTTGAGGAGGAAAGGCCATTTCCCTGCACCCCCCCCCCCAGCAATGGTAGCCCAGGGCAGGGAGGCTTTGGCTGGCTGGGGAAGGTGCTGAGAGCCACGAGGGTGGGAGGAGGCCGACCTGGGCCGAGGGAGAGGGCCGGCCTCCGTGGTCAGAGGGCAGAGGGGCTGGGCGGCCCTGCAGCAGAGGGGAGGGCCATCCCAGAAGCAACAGGAACTTGGGTTCTGCCCTCTGGGGACCCAGACGTCACTTCGTGACCCTGGGCCGGGCAGGGTGGGCCGGGAGGCAGGCCGGAGCCTGGTGACGCCATCCCTCTCCTGCAGTGTGCCTGAAGGGCACCAAGGTGCACAGGAAGTGCTTCCTGGCCTTCCCGCAGGCGAAGACGTTCCACGAGGCGAGCGAGGACTGCATCTCGCGCGGGGGCACGCTGGGCACGCCGCAGTCGGGGCTGGAGAACGACGCCCTGAGCGAGTACGCGCGCCAGAGCGCAGGCGCGGACGCCCACGTGTGGCTGGGCCTCAACGACCTGGCGGCCGAGGGCTCCTGGGTGGACATGGCCGGCAGCCGCCCGGCCTTCCTCAACTGGGAGACGGAGATCACGGCGCAGCCCGACGGCGGCAAGGCCGAGAACTGCGCCGCCCTCTCGGGCCCGGCCAACGGCAAGTGGTCGGACAAGCGCTGCCGCGACCAGCTGCCCTACATCTGCCAGTTCGCCATCGTGTAGGGCGGGGCGGGGCCTGATCCGAGGGGCGGGGCTAGCGAGGGCAGGGCGGGG
>PVHP010005981.1:0-62394 GCA_004024765.1 Zapus hudsonius
TCTCTCTCTCTCTCTCTCTCTCTCTCTCTCTCTCTCTCTCTCTCTCTCTCTCTCTCTCTCTCTCTCTCTCTCTCTCTCTCTCTCTCTCTCTTTCTGAGGAGTTCCCCAGAAGTTATTATGATCCTACTGCAGGAATACCCCTTAGTCGGCTGTGAGCTGCAATAGCAGGAGGAAAGTAAATGGAAGATGCTGGAGTCCTTGTACCTCTCTTAAATCTAACCGTGTCCCACTGGGCTTCCTACTAAAGCTTGTGTCACTAGATTGCTCCCTAACTTAAAGTCCACGAATGAAGTCTGCCAATAGGAAGCCCTCTGTAAGGAGTGCATAGCCTCAGAGCCACCCTCCTCACCACGCCTCTCCCAGCAGAAAGGTCAGTTCCTAACAGACACCACAAAACAGTCTCTGATCTGAAATGAAAAAAAAAATTACATGAAAATGCTTAAAATTGCATTGTAAAGCTGAATAAATATCTCCAACAAGAGTGTATTCAACATCCTAAAACTACATTTACTAGATAATATAGGGGCAATCTTCCACAAATAGATGTGTGATAGAATCTGCTTTTCTAACAATGAGAACTTCATCCACCCTCAAATCCAGTAAATCCGCCTCCTTAGGGTCCTAAGAGACTATAAGCTATTTCCTTAGCTCTGTTTATAAAGTTGTTTATAAGAAAACTGCCCAAGAAAGTGGTGGTTTAAATGAGTCCGCAGTCTTTGTCATTCTCTTTAAAGGGCCCCATGCCTTCCTGTTGGGAATGACCTGGACTTAGGGAACTGCTTCTAAGAACAGAAAGTAGTGAAATCAGTGTGCCCCACCTAGATACTAACTCCCTCGTGCCTGCCCCTCCTTGAGGAAAACTCCTTCCAGGGAACACCAATAGGATGTAAGAAGAATGCAACCTGTGGGGCAACCCACACACAAAGATATAAGCCTCTTCCCTAGACCCACTCAAGGACAGAAAGGGATGGGGCTGGAGACTTGGCTCAGGTGTTTGCTTGCAAAGTCTGCCAGGCCAAGTTCCATTCCCCAGCCACCTCATAATGCAGGATAGCCATTCACAGGCTGCAGCAAGAGACCCTGGAGTGCCCATACATACATACATACATACATACATACATACATACATACACACACACACAAAATAATAATAATAATAATAATTTTTAAAGCAGAGTATGGTGGCCCACTTTAATCCCAGTAGTTGGGAGACTGAGGTAGCAGGATTTCTGTTAGTTCCCTATCAGCCTGAGCTAGACTGAGACTTGCCTTAAAAAAAAAAAAAAAATGGTCAGGGTGTGGTGGCACACACCTTTAGTTCCAGCACTAAGGAGGCAGAGGTAGGAGTTCAAGGCCACCCTGAGACTACACAGTGAATTCCAGATAAGCCTGGGCTAGCAAGACCCTACACCTCAAGAAAATAAGAAAAAGACAGACAGGGAGTGATCCATCTTGACAGCAGAACCTCACAGGAACTCCAAGATAACAAAGACTTGTCATGTCTCCTTTACATGAAATTTACATCTGCTTCGTTCCTTCCTACCTCTTCTAACCCTTAAGAGGAAGCACACAGGAGGAGGTCAAGAAACAGTGCCTGAATGGTATTGGTCATATGAAACGCATTATCAAGGCAGAATTCCTTTCATCTTATTTTAGAACTGTAATAAAATGACATTTACATCTCTTCTACTACCAGAATGAGATCTGACAGCTTATGACAAAAAAATGAAGAAATTAAGCATTATTAAAGAAT
The DNA here is from genome assembly GCA_004024765.1 of Zapus hudsonius. Taxonomy (NCBI): domain Eukaryota; kingdom Metazoa; phylum Chordata; class Mammalia; order Rodentia; family Dipodidae; genus Zapus; species Zapus hudsonius. The sequence continues at coordinate 1,754 of PVHP010005981.1, forward strand.
TACCTAATAGAGATAGAGGTCTAGCAAGTTTTACATGTAGATTTGCATGGCATAAAGGAAGTATCTTACTATTTCCTGAAAATCTGCTCATTAAGGATGGAAGTATTCTGCCTCTAAAATCTACTGAGCAAGGGACTTCCCAGGAGGTAGGTAGCAGCAATAATGGATTCCTCCCCAGCCAGGCTCAGAAACTTAGCAGCCTACTATTCCAGCCCATACAGGAAGACATGCAGTCACAGGTCACTATCGCTACACAGAGTAAGTCCTACACCACAGCTTCATGCATGCCACCCTTGATCCTAATCAAAAAACCTTCTCCAGCCAGAGGACAAAGGGCATGTGAAAACAGGCAGGCTCTTACTGTGTGCTCCCAGGCCCAGAAGTCAGAATAAGGCAGAATTCTCACTCAAGTTAGACCAGGACACTGCTTCCATCCCAGAAGCTGTGCTTTAAATACCCAGTTTTACCTACAATGTGTTTAGTGCTTAAGTGAGAACTAAAACAATAATACTATAGGCATCAGGATCAAACCACAGGACAACGCAAAATATATTATCATCACTTCATTATCAAAGATGCCTGCCTTTCCAACACTATTTATAATGATGAACTGACAACAAGACAAAATAAAACTAAAATTAGCTCAGCCACTGCAGCTGGCAACTTCCTTTGTTAAAATCGTCCCATACTTGGAGTACTATTTTCTGAAGATGGTAAACTGATTCAGTGATAAACCTAATTTAAGACAACTTTCAATCAACTATCCCTGACAAGTATATGTCATAGAAAGACAACACAGAAGTTAAAATTTATTATATCCTTTCAAAAAGCAATTTTAAAAATCAATGCTTTGGCAATGCTTCTAATATTTTAACAAGAAAATTTTTATTGGGACAGAAAAGAAATAAAAAGGACAAGAGAGAATGGAGTGACAATTCTATGAATAAAGGATGGAAAAATTCAGTGCCCCATGCTATCTGAAAAAAAAAGGTTGTTTTATTATCAATGTAACTAATCACAATGAAATCATCTTTTACAACTAAAGGCATTATAATGAATTTTCTTTACAGCTACAGAGAAATGGGATTTGCTGTTTCACATCAAATAGAACAGGCTGTATAAATTCTTCTTCCTATTTATTGTAAAATATAATTTCATCTATAAAATCAGTCATGAAATATTAAAACTGAAACAACAGAATTTATGTCCTTTACTTAATTTAGTTTAAACGGTCTATTCACTAAAAAAAGAGGTGGGGAGGTTACATGTGATGGAGCCCCTCTTTTCTCATTAAGTGTTTCCATTAGACCCTTGATTTTCAAGAATTTATAATGCAGCCATAAAAAAGAATTCCATAATAAGTTAGACTAGGTTCCTTAATTTCTCCTTTCTTCTCTTTCAAAAGCAAGAAATGAAGCATATAATATAAGAATGCTGAGGAAAGAAAAAAGTATAAAATTAAAGAAATATACTTACACTGAAATTTTTAACACTAGTGAAAAAAAAACATTAAATTACAAAAAGACTTTGCCTTTATCTCAACTACACCAATAACAAGCCCTAAGACATGCAAAGTTGCAGTTTCCTATTCATAACCCAAGAAAAAAGGACTAAAATTCCTAAATTCAATGAAAAAAAAAAAAAAACACAAAATGAGGGATTTGTTGACTCTCAAATACTGTGCTCTTAGTCATAGATTTGTTTTTAGTTCCAGTAGAAAAATAGGGAAAATGGGATTTGCAAAATGTAAATCTGGGAGAAATGTAAGAAAAACAAAGAGTGGAGGGAGTGAGAAGCTAAAGACACGTTGCACACTGCTCTTGCTTGGACAGATTTGTCAAGTCCGTAAGAAGAGATGGAATACAAAGAACTGCAGGGAAAAAAGACTAAAACTACTAATTTTGGAAGAAATCTGGAAAACACTGTAATTCCAAATGTCAATAAGTTAACACAGCATATAAAACTATCAAGCCTCAAGACATTTGGAATATAAATTATTAGGTACCAAAGATCTGAATGTAAAAAGAAAGTATATTTAGAAAGAGAAAAACTTCAGCATTAAATTTTTAAATGAATATAGTTCTATGCAAGTTCATTTATATAATAAAGTTAATATTTTTTTCCTCTGGATGGTGAAATTATAGGTAATTTTTTCTCTTCTTCCTGGCACTTTTCTATACTTTCCAAAATATATTACTTTAAAGAGGTAGGTGACTAAGCAGAAAGCTTATGAAGGGAAAATGAAGACTACTATCCAGGGCAAGGCTTTTAGATGGGAATGCACATAGGATTGTGGTGTTCACAGGAACCTGCATCAGACACCATAAGGAAAAGAAAACTCAGGGACAACTGGTAATTATCACCAGTGATGTTCGGGGGTCTGTCTAGTCAATCGTCAGGGAAACCAGAGGCGCAGAAAGCTACGTGTGGCTCAATACTGGAGCTCTCATTAAATGTGCAAGAATGGAGGAGGAGGAGCACTAACACGGGGCACATCCAGCACCCAGACTCTGGTTTCTGGTTTTGGATCTTGGTACTCCTAACTTGAAGCTCCCACATGCAGCTGACAAAAGAAAAGTTGAAGAGGCAACTAGGTCAGAGCTCCTTAAAGCCTTGACTCAAGATGGCTCTGTGGCTCCCATTCATCCAGGCACAGGAGCAAACACATAACCGCTAGGTCTGCTGAAAAGGAAGAACTGGGTGGTCTCAAAGGGATGGCTCACCAGCTTTTGTCATGCATCAGTCCAAAAATCATCCTACTGCCCGTCATGCTGCCTTTAATAGAGCTTTAACCTTCATGACTTAGAAAAGCCTTTTTCTCAGCAATGCAATTCTCCCTATAAGGGTCTACCTAATTCTATTACCATGAGAGCAAAGAAACTGTACATGTTAGCTAAAATGACAATAGGCCATTATTTGACTACAGCCCTTTACTAGGGCCTCAGCAAAACAGATGACATCAAAATGGAGTCATTCATGCTAAATTCCACATCATCAATTTCAAGTCAAATCCCAAAGTAGACTAGTTTCTCCTGAAAACAGGATATTCCAGTCCACATGAATCTGTGTAATAAGGAAATCTCTGCTTAGCCCTTATAAAAAAGGAACTTGTTGGGCATGGTGGCACATGCCTTTAATCTCAGCACCTGGGAGACAGACCATGAGTTCAAGGCCAACCTGAGAGACTACATAGTGAATTCCAGGTCAGCCTGGGCTAAAGCTCTGGGGGGAGGGGGCTTGCCATATGCTAATAATACCAGCAGGCTTTCCTACTGGTCAATCTCCTGGTTCTCATGGCATACAAACCCCTGTTCAACTACTACCCAGTGGCAGTTCTCATTCTCTTAGTAAAACAGAGGTTTCCCTGTTGGTTAGATCACAAATAAAACCAACTAGACCTTCATGGGAATGTGCTGTCATTTAAATGTCTTGAGCCATAGAAGGAAACTGAGCACTAAAGGCTGAAAATTCCATAGAGAGTCTGATTAAGTTTCTACACCTTCAAAGAGTGGTTCTGAGGAACTCTGTCTGAAAACCATTGGACTAAGGTCACTCTTAAAAAGGTTCCATGTGATACATCTTCACTGAACCAAGAGCTGAAGGGGGAGAAACAAAGGGGAGAAAAGAAAGTATGTGCTAAGGATGGGGGCAACCAGGACGCAGAATGCATTTTTTTTAAAGACTTATTTATTTGAGAAAGAGTCACAAAGAAAGAGACAGAGATTGAGGAAGGGTGCTCCAGGGACTCCTGTCACTGTGGATGGACTCCAGATGCATGTGCCACTTTGTGCCTATGGCTTCACATGGGTACTGGAGAATCAAACCCAGGTCATCAAGTGTTGCAACCAAATGCCTTTAACCACTGAGCCATCTCTCCAACCTAAAATGCATGGTTTTAAATACTTTTATTTATTTGCAAGTAGAGAGAGAGACAGAGAGAGAATGGGCACACCAGAGCCTCTAGCCACTGCAAACGACATGTGCCACCATGTATGTCTGGCTTTAGGATCGGTACTGGGGAATAGAACTCAGGTTGTCAGGCTCTGAAGACAAGTGCCTTAACCTTTGAGCCATCTCTCCAGCCTGGCGAATGCATGTTTTTAAAAAGGGCAATTGCAGAAGATTCCAAAGACACCTACATCAAAATCTGCCATGTGACCTTACTTTCAACATCATTTTAGTAAGCACAGCCTCGTTCTACCATGTTGAAATCCTATGGTGTTGCAGTGAAACATATAATGAAACATTACCCATACGGGAAACCAGATTCTGTATCCTGAAGATTCTTAATGAAACCATTTGATCTCATTTTTGAGAGACTGTAATTTCTACTCCCTTCCTTTCAATGATCTCAATTCTCTAAGCTATTTTTAAAATTACATTACCACCTTAGCTCAAATTCTAATAGTCCTATATTTTAAATTAGCATGCACTCCTTTAACTGGTATTCCTCATTCAAAAATAATTGATCCAATAATTACATATCAAATTCTGATACATAATTCACACAATTCCATCACTGTACCATGTTACACTCTAACTCCCAGTTACATATAAGAGTAATATTGTAGGGCTTTTCACATTGTTGCCAACCGAAAGCATAACCAAACACCATCTTGGCCCTAATTTAATTTGCAGCCTCCTAATAACTGCTAATAAACAAGCATTTTCACAATCATGTTTCACTGCTTGCAAGAAGCCTGTTTGGGTCACTTGTCCAGGTTTCTCTTCTTATAAAACTTACAGTTGCTTACTTTTCTGAATAGGAAACTCTTAGCAATAATTGGTACTGACCATATCCATCTTCTGGTGAATTAATCATTTCTGAATTTTTTCTTTTAAATTTATTTATTTATTTTATTTATTTGCAAGCAGAGAAAGAAGTGAGAGAATGGGCACACTAGGGCCTCTTGCTGCTGCGAACAAACTCCAGATGCATGTGCCACATTGTGCATCTGGCTTTACGTGGGTACTGGGGAATCAAACCCAGGTTAGTAGGCTTCGCAGGCAAGTGCCTTAACTGCTGAATCATCTCTCTAGCCCGGAATGTTTATTTTAATATACAACAATTATCAAAATTAAAGCTGTCAAACACATTGGCCATTTACCTTGTGACTTACACCTTTTGTGAACTTATTTTTAAGAACCTCTCCTTAACTGGCCAGTCATACCACTAATTTCCTAGATTGCCTCCTAAAAGTTTCACTGTTTTGCCTGCATACGTGAACTTTTTATTGACCTATAGTTCTTTTTTTAATATTTATTGTTAATAGACACACATTATGAACAAGTCTTGTGTTGGTGAGACAGAATAGAGAAAGCTAGGCAGGTTTCAGCTAGGGATAGAGGCCCAGAGGAAACCAGAAGATGCCAAACACCTGATTTCTCATGACACAAGAATGAACACTTCTAACTTGGATTAGAACTGCTGCCTGACATTGATCTGCTATACACCCTGCTGATCCCAGCCCCACCCAGATATAGGTGGACTCCATGACCCATCTTCCAGATCTAATAACAAATCAAATCTTTCCCCACCTACCTGAACTGAACACTATTAAAGGTGGCAGCCGGGTGAGTCTGGGTTCCCAGCCCCCTCAGCTGTCTGGATGGGTGGGGAAAGGAGACCTAACCCTGTCTTCTTTAATTCTGGTCTCTGCTCTATTTGTCTGATGGTCTCTAATTTACCATGTGTGGATTCCCACTCTGGATCAGACATGTGGACTATCTCCTTCTTTCCCCACTTACCCCCTTGAGCTGATGCCAAGTGTGTTCCCCTCTTTAATCTCAATCTCCCCACTCTATCTGTTTCATGGTCTCTGAATTTACTATGTGAGGATTACCACTCGAGGAGGGGTCTGGGGGGGTCTGTCACATGGGTGCTCCGTGTGTTAGTAGCCCCTTTGGTACTTCACTTTTTCCACTTTATCTTAGCCAAAAGAGAAAGCCATATGGTACTTCACCTTTTAAACCCCAGTTGCTTTGGCTTTCTACGTGATTACAACCCCTTCTGAACTTCATTTTATGAGTCTCAGTCCTTCTAGCTCTTATGGGTTCTCGGCTTCATTCTAACTTTACTCTCCAAGCTTCAATTTCTCAGTAAGTTCCACTTTTTAAGGTATGTTTTCTATCTGAAAATGGTCTATTCCTCCTTTCCCAGTCCCAATTCCCTTTAATTAAATTCCACAAATTGTGATTTCTCCTCAAACTCAGTAATTCATAATTTGTCCTTCTTGGTTCTATCTTTATTATTCTTTATTAAAGATTAGGAAAGAACCAGAAACTTGGGATTTATTATCTGGGGGACACCCCTGGACCCCAAAATTGATACATCATTGGTTATCCCCATTTCCTTCCTCCCTGGCCCCAACTCACTATTCAACTCGCCGATTGCTGGAATGGTCCATGGGATGGGAGGGTTATGAATTGCACGAGTCCTTTTGTGTGTGTGTGTGTGTGTGTGTGTGTGTGTGTGTGTGTGTGTGTGTATGTGTGTGGTGTTGTTGTTGTTGTTCGGGGTGAGCAATGTCTCTGGATATTCTCCCCCACCATGACTCTTATATTCTTTCCTTCACCTCTTCCATGAATTTCCCTGAGTCATGGCGGATGTCGTAGTCAGCTACACACCGCTGGAATGAATCTCCAAACCAGGCACAGTTTTGGATAGAAAGTATTTACATTTAGGTTGTAGGACATAGACAAAAACAAGCTGGAATCGGAATGGAAGCTTACTCCCTGCTGATTTGGTTTCAAAGAGCCATAGGGTCCTTTTCAGGCTACTGGGGGAAAAGTCATCAACAGTCTTACTTTGCTGATGTCCCTGTATGCTAAACTACCAACCAGTCAGACAAGTAGTGCTCACTAGTAGTGCAATACCATAGTGGTAAGTCATTAATGGGAGTAACTAGTCACTTTTTGAGGCCCACTCCACAAAAGGGAACCCACATCTGACACTGTGAACCTGATTAAAAGCTTGTGGCTGGACACAGTCCCTACTGAGCAAGATACTGCTGCTATTTTGCTGAATCGACAGGATGTGCCCATCAAAATACCCTCTAAATAAGCATGTTTATACATATAGACTACTGCAAGGGGAGGGGAGGGGAGGGGAGGAAAGGGATACTGTTGCAGTCAGCATACTAGTTGCTACACAGAAAGAATACAAACAAAAGTGGCTTGTGGAGGAATGGGTTTATTAGGCTTACAGACTCAAGGGGAGACTCCATCATGGCAGGGGTGGACATCACCTCCACCACAGAACTGCAAACAACGGCAGGAAGGCATGCCAAACACTGGCAAGGGGAAGCTGGCTTATAAGCTCATAAGCCCACCCCCAACAATACAGCTCCAGAGAAGTTCTAATTCCCGCACTACCATCAGCTAGGGATCGATCAATCAGAACACATTCATTTGTTAGTGGGGGATACCTGGATCAAACCATGACAGTCCACCCCGGGCCCCCACAAACTAATATCCATACGTGATGTAAATACAATGAGTTCAATTCAACTCCTAAGTCCCCACAGCCTTCAACAGAGCAATAATACCAAAAAATAAACCCGTAATGGCACAGAACATTCATACAGCAAAACATGAGGCATGGCAAAAACTGATTGAACCAATATAAGATTTAAAACAAGCAGAGCAGCATCAATCTCTAACATGGGAGGACCTGCATGAATGAATGCTCAAGTATTGTGGAAGGCAGTATGGCTGGCCTAGTGACTACAAATGGGGGCTCTGTATTCAGACTGCCTTGTAATCCTGGCATCACCATCTAAAGCTACATGACCTTGTGCAAGCTATTTATCCTAAACCGAGTGTATCATAAGTGGATGAAATGCAGTACATACCTCAAAGAATCTGCTGGGGATTAAAATGAGGTTATGAACAGTGTTTGTAGAAACAAAGAGTTCAACATGATTTCCATTTAATTCTATTTATTACCTTTTAGTTGTCCTTAGTACCAAGTCTTTAGTATTTCAGAAAATTCCAATTTTCTGGGGTATACACAAGAGAATCAAATTGTTAAAAGATTAATATTATATTCCGAAACTAACCATGTAAATAAAAGCAGTAATGTTCAACAGTAAATTTAAACCATCTCATCAATGTCAACCACCACCACCCCAAGACTCATTCCAGAGCTATGTGTGGAAGTTCTAGATTTTATTACAGGAGGTTGTAGTCCCTTTATACCCTGACACTGCAATCAACTTTTTTCTACCCCTTGCAGGGCATTTCTGTGTTATATCCTAAGAGATGGAACTGCTAAACAAACAAATAGAATTGTAACCATGATCCACCTATATAATTACATAGAGCGAGGGTATCATTGTAAGAGGAAAATGAAAAGATTATCTCTTTTAACCAAGTACACACACATACATAGGAGATGTGGACCCTGCCACATTGGAATCTGGAATGTCCCCACGGGCTCATGCTTAGTCCCCAGCTAGAGGCCATGTTGGAAGGTTATACCTGCCACAGGTTCCAGCCTGTTTTCTCTGCTTCCTGATCTGCCATGTGAGGAGTCTGTGACACACAATCCCAATGACATGAATGCCATCATGCTTTCCTGCCACGTTAAAGTGTCTCTAAAACCATGAGCCCAAATGAACTTCTCTACCCTTAGGCTGTCTCTGTTAGGTAATTGTGGGATAGCCACCACAAAGGCACCTACTACATACAGACAACTAGTACCAGAGAACTGGGCTCATTGCTGTAACTAAACCTGACCACACAGTGTTTAGGCCTTAGGAACTGGAGTGCAAGAGTACTGTGAAAGAATCTGGAGCTATGGACTAGACAAGCTCCAGACTGCTGTAAGCAGAGCCTAATGGATAATTCTGCTGGAAGTTCTGAAGACCATACTAACAATAGAAATGCCAACAGTAAAGACTGTATTCATAGAGCTAAAGAGATGACTCGAAAGTAAGAACACAAGCATGAGGGTCTGAAAGGGCCTGATTTACAGAATATGTTAGTTTGAATGTATGTCCCCAAATAGACTCAGATGTTTTATTAAAACTTGGATTTCCATGACTGCTCAGCAGTTAAGGTGCTTGCCTGCAAAGCCTAAGGACCCAAGTTCAATTCCCCAGTACCCAGGTAAAGCCAGATGCACAAAGTGGTGCATCCATCTGGAGTCCATTTGCAATGGCCGGAGGCTCTGGTACTCCCATTCTCTCTGCCTGTCTCTCTTGTATCTCTCTGCTCGCAAATAAATTAATTTTTTTTAAAAAACTTGAATTTTCAGTCACCTGGCTGGAAGAGGTGTCACTAGAGGTGGATGCTGGAGTCCAGCCCTAAACTGTGTTCAGGAATGGATCTGATCTCCAGCCTAGAGGTATGCAGAGCAGTCTGAGCTCTGAGTCCTAGCTGTTTTGCAGCTGGTTTTGTGTTTGCTTGTGGTGCTGGCCTTTTGGTGGTGTCTCTTTGCTTAGATTTATAAATGGGAGCCAGCTTCTTCCACCACTGATGGAACCTCCCCTGAAATCTGTAAACTGAAATAAACCCTTCCTCTTATAAACTGTGTCTAGTTTGGATGTTCATCCCAGCAACATGGAACTCACTACAATACCAAGTTTGATTCCCCAATACCCATTTAAACAGCAGAGCACGGCCACATGTGCCTAAAACCCAGCCCAGTTGGGAACAAAGACAGAAGAATCACTGGGGCTCAGTGGCCTGCCAGTCTGACAGATAAAACAGTAGCTCCTGGTTCAGTGAAAACTCCATCTCAAGACAACACACTGGTAAGCATTAGAGGAGGACACCCAACATTCTCCTCTAACCTCCACACATGAGTGTACAGGGTGCTTACACGTGTACACTGGAATGGTTAAGTTTTGTTGTCAACTTGACTTATTTAGCAATCCATAGTAATCTTGGGTGGGTCTATGAGGCTGCTTACAGGAAGGATTAACTAAAGGAGGAGATCCCTTCTCCAGGGTGAGCCCTTACTTACTCCAAAGTAGGAGGCCTTGGACATGTGAAAGGCAGCCAGTCTCTTTCATCACTATGGAACTTCCCCTGAATCTGTAACTTCAATAAATCCCTTCTCGTCCCATAATTGTGCCTGGTTTGGAGGTTCATCCCAGCCGTGTGTGGCTGACTACAATATACATACATAGACACACCAATGGTTGTGTTCATAAGCTCTAAGAGGGAAAGTCTAACAGGTACTGGGACTAGAAGTCATTCTTGCTTCATTCTGACAAAGAATGTAGCTATATTTTGTCCCTGTTCTGATACTCTAAGGCTCAATTCCAAATAGATATATTCCAAATAATTTATATGGTAGAGGAAATAACAAGACAGCATAGCATTCAGGTTGTAGTGTGTGTTTTTAGCCTGATGTACAAGGAAAAGTAAGTGTAGAAAGCACAGTAGGATTTGAAAACATGCAAAGCAAGAGCAGAAAAAGCTGTATTAAGGAGATTTGTGCCATTCCAGCAGCAGGAAACTGGGACAATAGGAAGAAAAAGTGCCTTGATGGTGAGACTCCACCTCCTGAAGGCTCCAGGATGAATAAACACAAACCTGAGAGCCATGGAGAAGCCATGCTGGAACTGAGCCACCTAGAAAAGTGTTGTCCCTGGCTTAGAAGTACAGGTACTCAAAGACCACTGAAGTCATGGATCAAGGAGACTTAGCTATTTCTCAAGCAGCCAGACCTGGCATCATGCATGCGTTTTTCAGGCATGAAGAATTCAAGCATTACAAGACATGGAAGCTTGCATCAAGGCCAGAAATCTGTAGAAAGTTTGCAATCACTTTAGGGAGCCCATTTTGTAGTCAAATACATATACATACATACACACATATGCATGATGTTGGATGTCTTCCAAACAAAGCTTCAGGCAACAAGTGGAGCCTGCCCAAAAGAGATGCCACTCAGGACACGAAGATGGGCAATCCCAGCAAGTCTATTGGAGCCCACATCACAATGCCATGTGTCCCACAGAGGATTTAATGGGATTTAATGGGATTCACTGTTGCCCTACTGGCTTTCAGTCTTGCCTTGATCAGATATCTCCACACACTATTCATTCCTCCATTTAAGAGTGAAAAAGTTTATTCTGTCATTGCATATTAAACTACATAACTTGTTTACTATTTTTTACAAGAATTCATATTTTACCTTGAGTCTCAGAAGAGATTATGAACTTTTGAAGACTGCACAGTCTTTATTTATTTTATTTTTGGTTTTTCTAGGTAGGGTCTCACTCTAGCCCAGGCTGACCTGGAATTCACTCGGTAGTCTCAGGCTGGCCTCAAACTCACGGCGATCCTCCTACCTCTGCCTCCCGAGTGCTGAGATTAAAGGTGTGTGCCACCATGCCCAGCAAGACTGCACAGTCTTGAAGGTTACCTAAATGCACTGAGATGGCCATGAGACCTTGGGGCAAACAGTGAAATTTTATGGTTTATATCTGGAATGGCCCCCATGGGCTCATGCTTTGAGTACTTGTCCCCAGCTTGTGGCTGTGTTTTGAAGTCTGTTGATCTTTTTGGCCTGGCTGGTAGAAGTCACTGAGGAGTAATCCTCCCAAGGCTACCCTCAGAGTTTGCCCAGGTTGGGGTAAGAGATGTTCTTTTCCACCAGACAGACACCGCAGGTGGAGGGCTTTATCTCCTGTTTACAGGCAGGCTTTGGTTTCTGTGTTGACACTTCTCTTGAGGCTTTTTGGGGGGAGGGGACCAAGATGTTGCCTGAATTCCAACCCAAAAGCTGTGCCTTCCCTGCCATGGACTGAGACCTCCCTAAAACTGTGACCAAAACACAGCCTGCCTCCCTTAAGTAGTTTCTGTCAGGTATTTTGCCCACAGCAACACAAAAGTAACTAAAACAGACTCACTCCCTACCAGTGCAGCAAGAATGTCAAGACATACACATATAAGTATAAGACACATACATATGTTTTCTTTCTTGTTGCCATGACAGTACCTGACAAAAGCCAAGTTGAAGAGAAGGGTTTATTCTGAATTACAGTTTGAGGTTACAATCCATCATGGCTAAGAAGGCTTGATGGCAGGAGTACGATGCACCTGGTCACACTGCATCTATAGTCAGGAAACTAAGAGAGAAAAACTAGTATTTGGCTTGCTTTCTCCTTTTCCTTAGTCTGGGCCCATGAAGTGGTGTTGCCTATAGTTGTTAAAATGGGTCCTCCCACCCCAGTTAACCTAATCTAGAAACTCCCTCACATACATACCCAGAAGTTTTTTCCATGATGATTCTAAATCTGCCAAGTGGACAATCTGAGATTAACCACTATCATATATTACATATAGATATATAACTATACTTTCTTTTCAAGCTGCTCATAGCTCATTCTCCCACTCCCAAAGTGAGTACCCCTTAAATTAAATTCTGCAAACGCTTTCTAATTTCCATGAGCACAATACCACACTGGGAACCTGAGATATGCGAAGATGAAAGCTAGCTCTTGCTATAATCTAGTGAAGGAAACGCATACATTCACACTGACAGAACCAATGCTACCACAAAATGCCAACAGTCCTCTAAAATCCGTCATGGAACTGCCTAGCCAAAGTGAACCTGCATTGAAATCTCCTCCAGTCACCTCATCTTCCACTGATGCCCATCCACAGGGGACTCTACCAGAAACCTTGATGTCCTCACAGGTCCTGACTCCTCCATCGCCCCTCTCTCACCCCCTCTATTCTGAATACACTCCATTAACATGTATACCCTATTCCCTTCTCCCAGGCACTGTGATGTCCTCCAGAATAACTGCAACATTCTCCAAAAGATCTCTCCTCTGTACCTACCCAGAGCTACAACTGAAGTGGTTCAAATAACAACAAAATCTGCACATGACATACTACCTGCATTCTTCAGCCTTGTCTCTCACATCATATTCCGTGACTGAACCGACTTAAGCAACCTTTAATTCCTGAAATGTTCTGCTACCTCTTGACTCCTACAAGTCTCCCACCCAGTAGTCTACCTCTTTTCATCCTACCTCTTTCTCAGGTCCTATCCATTCTTTGAGCACTATCCCCTCTTGGCCTTCCTCCCTAATTTCTTCAAGTCTAGGTTAAGAGGTTATAAAACAGATCAGGGTCACCCACCTCTCCCTGGGGAACCGGACAGGTGTTAAATATTATAAAAATATTTTAAATTTTGTTAACCTATTAGTGTTAACGATAGTTAGGTTCTTAATTGTACCCACTCCGAATGTACATTTTCCTATTAATAAGCGATGACAGACACTGGGGGATGTAGCAATCTGGCTACTTAACTAGCAGTAGTTAACTCTCCCTTGCTGCTCTGGCAGCCTGAGCTAAAAGACCATCAGTCAACCAGCCAGCAGGACTACCCTGTACCAGCCCTGGACTTTTCCAACACTCCAACAATGCCCTGAGGAAATAATACAATTGAAGTTCCATGTCCTGGCTCCTGAAGGTGCAGCCCCACCCAGTGATCACTACACACATTTCAGTACACCTCAGGGAGAACACTTGCAAGGGTAGCCTAGCAAAGGAATTGTTATGACAGACTTGTGGACTTGTGGGAGTTTGAATGATGTCCCCCAATAGACTTAAGAGTTTATTAAAGTGTTTTCTCCAGCTGCCTGGATGAAAAGGATGTCACCGTGGCGATCCTAGGGTCCTGCCCTAAGGAATCTCTGGGGTGGCTCTGGAATTCCAGCTACACATATGCAGTCTGAACTCAAGCCTGGAGTTCCTGCTGTGTTTTAAGGTCTGCGTGTATTGTGTGTACTGTTTGTTTTTGGAGGTTTCTCTCTGTTTGGGTCTGTGAGTGCTTATGGAACTTCCCCTGTGGCCACAGTAGCAACAGCAGGAACAACAGCAAAAGGGTACAAGAGCTGCCTCCCAGACAAGAGCAGTAAGAGGCAGCTGAGCAGTTGAGATGAGAGCAGTTAAGGCAGAAACAAGTGACAGGGCAAAGACTGAAGAAGAATGGAAGGTTGTATAACGCCAAAGAAGAGACACTGCAGCCCTGGTTACTGGATGAGTTCTAGAAAGCACTAGAGCCATCAGGAGCAAAGATCTCAACCCTCCATACCAAAGAGCTGTAACATTAACTCCTGTCAAGGGCTGAGGGATGCCAATCCCCAAGCCTACACAGGAGTTTTAAAAGGTACCAGTTCAACCATGCTATCTTGTAACTTTCTGTCAATCTAAAAATATCAAATGTACATAATTAAATGAATTGGAGAGAAAGAGAAAGGGAGAGACAGAAAGAGAGAGACAGAACATGAATGCTAAGGCTCCTGCCACTGGGTGTGAACTCAAGTTGCATGCATGCACCTCTTTATGCATCTGGCTTTCCCTGGCTACTAGGGAATCAAACCCAGGCCAACAGGCTTTGCAAGCAAGGGCCTTTAACCACTGAAGCATCTCTCCAGCCCCAAATATATATTATATATATTATAATATATATTTTGTTTTGTTTTTTCGGGTTTGGTTTTGTTTTTTCAAGGTAGAGACTAACTCCAACCCAGGCTGACCTGAAACTCATGACCTCAATCTCATAGCTATACTCATAACTGTGTCTCCCACTGTGACCCCCTTGAGTGGGAGGTGTCTCTAGCCAGAGCTCAAACCTAGATGCAAAAACTGATTGGTCATGTATAGTCCAATCAGCTGTCTCTCTGACTTACCTGGGGGAACTTTTAAAAACCTTCCCTAGAACAAAGGCCAGTCTTCTTTCCAACATGGTATCCTAGAAGGACTTCATTTTCCAGGTAAGGTCCCTCACCCCAGCCCTAGCTGGGGGGAGAGGGGCTCAGGATTCTTTTCCACATAAACCTTTCCCTCTCATGATGGGAGCCCTCTGATACCTTATCTTCTGCTGCTTGTTTGGCTGAGCAGCACAGATTTATTAAAATCTCTCCCATATATTCTCCCCACACTGGTGGCTGGAGAACTCTGTAACTCCCCATGTTCCCTTAAATAATAAAAAGTCTCCCACTATACCGTAATATCTGGTTGTCTTTAACTTTGTAGACAAGAATCTGGGTACTCCTTAAATTTGGGGGGAACATTAAATTTCTGATAGGCATCATCTAAATTCTAATCCTCAGCTCACCCCACTACACCACCATGCAGCTCCGCACCTAAAAAGCTACAAAGGCATATTTTTCAAAGGGCATCCGGAGTAACTGTGTTGTAAACAATTCCATTATTATCGTGCTATCCTAGTGAGTTTGGCTTGTGCCAACGGGAATAATCTTGTTAGTAACAAACAAGAATGAGCACCAAATATCTAACATTGGAATCTCAAGGTGATTTTTTTGTCAAGTTATTTAGCTTCAGATATGGTTTGTAAAACAGGAAAGATCGTTTATTATACAAGGTTGCTTCGCTTTATGAAATACACAGGGTATGTCAAATCACATGAAGTCCTCCAATATTCTAATCAGTGTGGTAAATCACCCCTGTCTACAGAGTTCCAAATGGGCTCACACACCTCACTGAACAGGTACTTACTGTAACTAGACCCACAAGGAACAAACTAAAAAAGTTCTAACTCAAATCACCATTCCCTGCCTTTAATCCCAGCACTCGGGAGGCAGAGGGAGGAGGATCACGGTGAGTTCGAGGCCACTACAGAGTGAATTCCAGGTCAGCCTGGGCTAGAGTGACTGTGTGTGATAGTCAGTCCCTGTCTAGCGATGCCAACCCAGCCAAGATGTCCTATTCCGCAACTCTTCCATGATTTGAACGCGACACTCAAAACCCCACGCCACCGACAGAGGTCCTGAGCAGCTACGGGTCCCGATGAGCAGCCTCACTCCAAAGAGAGGGCGGGCAGGCGCGGCGTGGAGCAGCCGGGAGCGCAGGTGGCAGGGAGAGGCGAGTGGGTGTTCCTCCCGGGTCACCGAGGCGCAAGTGGCCGGCGGGGACCGGGGGGAGGGGGTACCCCGAGAGTGGGACTGCGGCTCGGGGAAGCCTCGGCTGGGACTGGGCTGCAGAGTGGGGGGGAGGGGGATAACAGCAGGACGGGGAAGAAACGCGCCGTCCCGGCGCTGCCAGGGGGCGCGCGCGCGCGACGGGGGAAACCGAGTCCCGCAGGGTCCACGCGAGCGGACGGCGGGGCGCGAGGCCTCCCGCGGTGCGCGCCGGCGGAAGGAAGGTGCGGCCGCGGCGGGAGCCGGAGAGCGCGGCGGGGGTGAGTCCCGGCGACGGGCTGGGCGGGCGGCGGCGGGGCGGGAGGGGCGGAGGCGGGGGGAGCGCGAGGGGGAGGGGAGAGCGCGAAGGGCCCTGACCGGGCTCGGGCCGCCGAGCCGCCGCGCCCCGGGCCCTCAAGCCACCGCCCCCGGGCCCTGCGCTGACGCCGGACGGTCCCCGCCTCCAGAACCCCCGCCCCGCCGGAGAATCACTTACCTGTTTGCCGGCGGAATCGCTGCTGCCGGCCCCGCTGACTGACTCCTCCGGCTCACCGTCTTCCCTCTGGGAGGAAGAGGCGGGACTTCCGGCCTCGCCGTTGAGAGACTTCCGGCCGTTTTCTTGGCGGCTCTCGGTGGATGGAGAACCGGACGCCGCGACGGAAAGATAAGACTGGACGACTATCTCGGTAAAAACCCTAGTTAACGTCCTTAGGTATGTCCCGAGGGGTCGGCAGCCCCGCGCGTCCACTTGTTTTCCGGACATCAGTTTTTTCCGGAAGTCCCGCAGATAAAACAGGAAGTCCCACCCCCCCTCTCGAGAAGGAAAACGGAAAGCCAAGAGAATCAATCCAAGGAGATGCTCGTCAGAGACGGGCGCGGTGATCCTAGGTCTCCCCGTGAGTGCGGCCGGCTGCTTCGACCTCACGAGCCCCTGCAGCTATGCAAAAAGAAAAGCCAAGGGGCTGCAGAGATATCTCAGTGGTTAAGGCGCTTGCCTCCAGAGCCTAAGGACCCGGGTTCGATTGCCCGGTACCCACGCAAGCCAGCTACACAAAGTGGCGCATGCGTCTGCAGTTCGTTAGCAGCGACCGGGTGGCTCTGGTAGGCTCTCCATCTCTCCCTTTACCTCTCTCCTTGCAAACAAAATATCTTAAATAAAAACAAAAAATAAAACTCGAACGTCGCCAAAACAAGTTCCATTTGGAGGCGCGAGAATAGCAAGATCCTGTAGCCTGTTGGCCAGCTTGGTCCGCCGCAATACCGAGTGTGGTTTTTGTTGTTGTTTGTTTTGACTTTTTAAGAATTCAGTGCAAGGGCCAGGCCTGGTGGTTTCCGCCTTTAATCCCAGCACTAGGGAGGCCTAAGCAGGAGGATCGCTGTGAGTTCATGACCAGCCTGAGTCTACATAGTGAATTTCAGGTCGGCCTAAGCTAAAAAGAAAAGAGGGAAAAATGCAGTTCAAGGAAGGTGTGGCTCCAAGAAGCAATAGCTACAACCTCTCCAATTCAGGAATTCCTTCAGGAGACTCTAGCACCTTCTGAACACTTCTGTATAGAAACGGGTGCTGTTGACATCAGACTAAAGATGACTTGTGACTTCAATTTCTAGGGATGAGGAAGCAGGCGGCTGTAGTGGGATGTTTCCAGATTGGTATTTAGAAAGCTAATTCTAAGTGAATAAAGTAAATGTGTCCAGAAGATGTGCTTCCTGGACCAAATTTCAATTCTAAGTCGATTTGCTGCAGAATACATTCCGGGGACTTCTTCACCTTTGAAAATACAGTTTACGTGAATTCTCCCCGTAATGCACGTGATTACACACATCCATATAGGGAATCGCATTTAGAAGTGTTAGATATTGGGGCTGGAGAGATGGCTCAGTGGTTAAGGCACTTGCCTGCAAAGCCTAAATTCCCAGTACCCACATAAAGCCAGATGCACAGTGGCACAGGCATCTGGAGTTCATTTGCAGTGGCTAGAGGGCCTGGCATGGCCATTCATTCTCATTCATTTCTCTCTCTCTCTTTCTCTCTCTCTCTCTCTCTCTCTCTCTCTCTCTCTCTCTCTCTCTCTCTCTCTCCAAGCCCTAATATATTCAATCAGTAAGGAAAAAAGAAATGAAGCCAAGACCTGTGGACATTCCCTCATGGATGGGGAGAGCGAGAGGAGGAGGAGTCATTTTCTTCCATGGTGTAGACATTAGTAAATTGCCCATGCTCATGCAAGCAACCCCAGTTAAAACTCAGAGGGTCAAAACAAATTGAAAAATGAAAGTGTGGGAGCAGTATGAGGAAAAGGTTCAACATGAGTGGAAGGGTGATAAGTGTAAATGAAAAACACCCGAGCATGGTAGTGCATGCCTTTAATCCCAGCACTTGGGAGGCAAAAACAGGAGGATCACTGTGAGTTCAAGGCCAGCTTGAGATTACATTGGGAATTCCAGGTCAGCCTGGGTAGAGGTAGACCTCAGGAAAAAAAAAAAAGTGACGGTTGCACTCATTTCTGCTTTACAGCTAAGGGACTGTATTAGTTACTTTTCTCATGTCTGTGACAAAATAGCTAACAAAAAAAAAAAAAAACCAGCCGTGGTGGCGCATGCCTGTAATCCCAGCACTTGGGAGGCTGACATAGGAGGATCACCATGGGTTTGAGGTCACCCTGAGACTACATTGGGAATTCCAGGTCAGCCTGGGCTAGAGCAAGACCCTACCTTGAAAAAAGGGGGACAAGTAACTTAAGGAAGGGTTTATTTTGTCTCACAGTTTTAGAAGGGAAGGCCTGGGTTCGATTCTCCAGTATCCATGTAAAGCCAGACACACAAAGAGTTAGTTTGCAATGGCAAGAGGCCCCAACACACCCATTTATTCTCTCTTTCTCTCTCTCTCTCTCTCTCTCTCTCTCTCTCTCTCTCTCTCTCTCTCATCTCCCTACCTTGCAAATAAACAAAAATATTTCAAAATAAAATAAAATGTAAAAGAATTAAAAGAAAAATTTTCCAAAGGGGGTTATAGAGTTGTAAGAAAATGCAAAGAAAAACGGAAAGCTTTAACTGTCAACTATATAGATAATCGAATATAATGACCAAACACCATGCTTAAAGAGAATTTTTGGCTGGGGGATGGCTAATTCTAAGTGAACAAGGTAAAGTGTCCTGAAAATATGCTTCCTAGACCAAATCATCTCTCCAGGCATAATAACATAATTTGCTGCAGAATACATTCAGGTGACTTCTTTACTGGGCTGGAGAGGTGGCACTTGCTTGCACAGGCTGATGGCCCAGGTTCAATTCCCCAGTACCCACATAAAGTCAGATGTACAATGTGTTGTGTGCATCTGGAGATCATTTGCATGGCAAGAGGCTGTACCCATTCCTTCATTCTCATTCTCTCTCTCCTTGCAAATAAAAAAAATATTTTAAAAATAAAGTACCATTTACAGAGATTGTTTGGAAATGTCCTTGTGGTGGTTTTATTGTCAATTTGACCTTTTTAGTAATCATGGGTGGGTCTCTGATGTTTTTCACAGGAAGGCAGCCCTCTCAGTAGGAGGCAGGATATAAGGAGGCTCAGGGAAGCTAGAAACAAGTGTCCTTTCATGGGAGGGCCATGCAGGAAGGAAATTCCAAAGACTCAGAGAGTCTGTCTGGGAAAGGGTTGTAAGACTCCACCTTAAAGCATATAAAGGAGGAGAAAATTTCTCTTCCCCTTGCTGGATTTGCTTTTGTGTATGTGGTGTTGGTGATGGGTTTCTCTCTCTGCTTGGACCTGTGAAAGGTGGCCAGCCTCTTTCACCATTATGGAACTTCCTCTGGATCTGTAGCTTCAATAAATCTTTTCCTCCCATAAACTGTGCCTGGTTTGGAGATTCATCCCAGCCATGTGTGGCTGACTGTGACAGTCCTCTAATTCAATTCTCACTGTAGTGCACATGATTTCATAGATCTACTGTAGGGAATAGCATTTAGAAGCTTTAGGTACTGGGCTGGGGAGATGGATCAGTGGTTAAAGGTGCTTCCTTACAAAGTCTGCTGGCTCAGGTTCAATTCCCCAGGACCCAAAGTAAAGCCAGATGCACAAAATGGTATATGCATCTGAAGTTCATTTGTAATAGCAAGAGGCCCTGCCTGATTGCTCACTGTGTTCCTCTCTTCATATGTGTGTGTGTTTCTGTCTCATAAATAATAATTTTTTAAAGTTATTTGGGTAGTTTGAAATGTGACTAGACATAATGTTCATATCTTGCTTAGAGTTTTCTGAGCTTTTTTAAAATTTGGTTTTTCGAGGAAGGGTCTCACTCTAGTCCAGGCTGGCCTGCAATTTACTATGTACTCTGAGGTACTCTGAGCCTGGAATTCACTCCTACCTCTGCCTCCAGAGCACTGGGATTAAAGGTGTGTGCCACCATGCCCAGCTATGAACTTTTTAAGATCTATAAATGTATGTCTTTGACCAAATTTGGAAATTTTAGGGCCATTTTTCTCCATGCATTTTTCTCTTACCCATTTTTCTCTCAATATCTTTTGGTCTCCAGTTAAATCTGAGTTATATGTTTAAAAAGTATTTTTTATAAGCAGAGAGATAGAGTATGAGTCAGTGCATCTGGCTTACATTGGTACTGGAGAATTGAATCCAGGTCCTTAGGCTCTGGAAGCAAGCTCCTTAACCGCTCCAGCCCCTGAGGAATATTTTTTGACATTATACACAAGTCACTGATGCTCTGTCCTGTCCTTTCATGCATTCTCTCTGGCCTGCAGAATGGATAAAAGCTGTAGTGCTTGATCTTCCATCTTCCCTGATTTTTCCTTCCCCTCCAATCAGTTAAATTTATCCAATGACTTCTTTATTTCAGATATTATATATGTTTACTTACTTAAATTTCTATTTAGGTGTTCCATTAGTTTCTATTTCTCTAAGGACACATTCTATTTGTTCATTTATTTACATATTTCCTTTATATCTTTGAGTACAGTTATAATAGCTGTTTTGAAAATTTCTCTATATAATGCTATATGATTGGACCACAGATGATTTTTTTAAATTCTTATGTGTGTGCACATCTGTGTGCACATGTGTGTGTGCACATGCATGCATGAGCGCCAAAGCTTCTTGTCTCTGCAAATAAATGCCAGACACTTGTCCACTTTTTTTTTTTTTCAGTGCTGAGGACAGAACCCAGGGCCTTGTGCTTGCTAGGCAAGCGCTCATCCACTGAGCTTAATCCCCAACCCCTTGTCCACTTTTTTTGCATCTGGCTCCCTTTGGTGGTTTGGGAATTGAGCGTGGCCAGTGGTCTTTCCAAGTAAGTATCTTTAAGCACTAAGCAATCCTCCCAGTCCTCCCTACCCTCCTGTTTTGAAATTTTGTCTTCTGATTTTAATATCATTTGGGGCTAATCTTCTTTGATTTTTCTCAATTGATTATGATTTATAGGTTTTATTTTTCCTAAATTTCTAGTAATTTTGGATTGTGTTCTAAACACTTAAACAATGCAGCACAGTGATTCGCAGTTCCAGTATATTGTGTGACTTTTCCTGGGTCCTCTCTTTCTATCTACCCAGATGGAAAGGTCAAAGATAGCAAAGAAACCATTCCATCCAAGTGCAGCTTGCCGAGCAAATGTGTTTATGAGGGTTCTACTTACAGAAACATGGGTGAGTGATTATTTACAGGAACATGGATGACTCAGCACCTGTGTCACTGATAAGCCCACCTCATTATGAGTGATGATGAAAGACCAGAGTCTCCTCCCTGCAGTTGTCAATCACATATGTATCCTTAGGGAGGGGTGGAGCCTCATGAATCATCTCCCTCCAGCCTTGTGGCAATAAATCCAATCTGGTGAGGGCCTCATTCAGGTGACCACATACTGTGATTCAAGGCATCAATAATCATGTCTAACCTCAAGGAAATGGCCACATAATGATGCAGGAATTTTAGGGTTCAAGGGAGTCCCACAGATTTATAAACCCCAAGTTTTGGGTTCTTTCCTAATCTTTGATGATGAATGATAAAGATGGACTCAGAAGGACAGATTATGAATTATTGAGTTTACTTGGGGAGAAATCACAAATTGTGGAGTTTAAAGAAGGAGAATTGGGATCTGGGAATGAATGCCAGAACATGCTTTTACATAGAAAACACTTAACATAGACTGAAGTTTTAGGGAGAAAAAACTGGAATAAAGCTGCAGGCACGTGGAGGGCTAGAAGGAGCTGAGGCTAAGGTAGAGTGGAGACAAATGAGTGGAGTTGTGGGCCCGCCCGGTGGAGAACTAGAAGAACTGAGGCTTAGTTAGAATGGAGCCAAACTGGAATAAAGCTGTGTACCACATGGAGAGCTAGAGAAACTGAGGCTTAGAATGAGCCAAACTGAAGATGTGGACTACGTGGAAATCGAGAAGAGGGACACGTGACATGCGCCATGGAGGGAAGTTAGGGAAAGTTAGAGGTCACACACGTGGTAAATCCATAGTGTAAGTACACATTACGTGGATTCATGTAAACAAGGAAAAATTAGGTCAGAGACAAGAAGAAAGACGAGTTAAGAAAAGGAGGTTTCCCCAGGCTGCTGGGCAAGGACAAGACTGAAACTCACGTTTGGGAAGTAAGTCCAGGCCACACTGAGCAAGGAAGCTCATCACACCAGGGTCTGGCAAGAAAGCAAGCATCAGGAAGAGTAAAGTGGGCAAAGAGGGCCTGCCACCTTTATAGGGTTAATCCAGGTAGTCAGAGAAAAGATTGGAATGGCTAATAAACCATAATGAGGGGATCCCAGGGTCCATCTATCCCTGGGTCTGGGGTCCTAGGATGTTTGACTGTGGACAGAAGGGGCACTGGAGATCAGTGTTGATCCCACACAGACTTCCAGCATTGCCAGGAGTTTGCATTCTTACCATGATGAGGTAGCAGGTGGATTGGCATTTCCTAGTTCCCTCTGGACCTCAGTCCCTGACTGAAACCTGCCTAAATAAGCCAGCTTTCGCCTGTTTTCTCCTATTTTCCCTTCAGTAACTCAAGTGTTCCCCCATGAGCACTGGAGAGTTTTGTTCATTGGTGTTACCCCAGACTGTGTTATCTTTTGTCACAGTGAGCAGCTAAACATCATGTTGAAATGAGAACTTGGGGGTTCCTCACCAGTGCACCAATATGATACAGGACATGGGGTTCCTCTGCAAATGCACCAATATATGCCAACACAGCAAGAATTTTGGAGTGTCCCTGGATTCTTATAAATTCAAAGAATTGAAATCCACAGGCCAGAGGGTAAAGTTTAAAAGGCTTTATTCCATTTATAGAAGGAAGGATGAGAGATCATGAAAACCTCCTGCCCACAAGAAGGCAGAAGGTAGTAAAGGCAAGAGTCCTGAGAGTTCCCGCCCATGAGAAGGCAAGAGGGGATAAAGACCTCCTAGAGACCCAAACTGGGGTCCCTTTAATTTCTTAATGAGGGCTGAGCTAATCAGCCCTGACACCAAATTTGGGGGCTGAGCTAACCACAATGCCAGGTTCAGTTTCACTCTTTCTAGGAGTCTTTTTTTTTTTTACAGCCTTCTTTTTCTTTATTATTTATTCATTTGTAAGCATAGAGGGGGAGTGCACCAGAGTCTCCATCCACTGCAGACGGACTCTGGGCATCTGGCCTATGTGGGCACTGGGAAATGGAAGTTGGGTCCTCAGGCTCTTGAGGCAACTGCCTTAACTGCCAAGCCATCTCTCCAGCCCCTTAGGAGTCTTAATTCTAGGAAAGGGGAACTCCTTTCTGGGAAGGAGCTCATGTTGTTTAAAGAAAAACAGATCTAGGAATTCCTTTAGACAAGGGCTAAATCAAGCGATTCTTCTCTGATCTCTAGCAAAGCGGAGACCTTAAGGGCAAGCCAAGGTCATTCCTGCTTTTTCCTTTCAGGGCCCAGTCACCCTAAACTGCCTCAGAGTATTTTATGCTTAGCAGGAAGGACGGAATCTGCCTGCAAATGCAGTGATTTAGGAAACGTCTGCAGAATTTGGTGTTTTTCTCTGTGGCTCTTTCCAGAACCTTCTTCTCCTTACTTTCTGCTGCTGAAGCATCCCATATCTGCCTCCTGGGTCTTCAATTGGGATTGTAAATAGACTTTAATTAGTATCATCTTTGGATTATAATAATTTACAATTTGAAAGGGCACATTGGTCATTTTGGTGACTAGTCATTTTTGATGGTGATTTAAACTGTGTCACCTAATGTTCTAATTTCCTATTTTTTGTTATTACATTCAATTGCTTACTTACAAAACTGAGAATTGCTATGAACAGTTAAACACCCACACTAGAATTTTAAATCTTAGCTCTTTCTGAATGCTATTTTGATGAACTTCAATGTGGGAGGTGAGATAATTTAAAACTTCATATTTTCTATTATCATGAAAGGAATAATTTCTCTGACATGTTATTTTTCCCAATTGGAATAAAAATTGCAGTCGAATAATGTTTTTAAATAAAATTTGCCCACATGATGGCATTTTTCTTCACTTCTACCAAAACTAAAATAGCTCAGGAGTGTGTATTTACTTATCATAACTGTTAAGAAATTATAGTCATTCCATCTACCATCACTTCTCTTCTTAATCATAGTAGGGAAAAAAAGAATGTATCACACTGTTGCTTCAAAAACTCTCCTGCATTCTTGTCTTTGTATTTCACCAATCAAGCCTTTGGATAGCTGAGCAAAGTATAAAACATGTCCAACCCAGCCTCTGCCCCTAGGATATTATACCCTGTAGAAGACTATCTTTGACATAGAATAGTGGAAGACCATTTTTCTCCTTTGCTCAGGGATCTACAATACAGAATGTCAACCTGAAGAGTAGGAAGTAAAGAAATAACAAGTGTAAGCATGAGCCTTTGGTTTACATGTTTTTACAGGGAGAGACAGTGGTAAGACCAATAGACAACAGTTATTCTAGATCTAGCCAGAGGCATATTAATGTAGAAATAAGTATTTTATTTGGTTTGCTTAACCAAGATCTCAAATTATGACAATTCCTCTGCCATTACATGTTCTAGTAATATTCAGACTTAAATTGGAACATGTCATTTAAATAATAGTTAACATGGAATACATTTAATATTAGACAACTGAAGTAGTGTAGTATGCTGTTTCCTAAAACAGTACTTGAAAGTCATAAGGTTCTATCATAAAATGAGAGTATTGGATTATTTATTATTTATTTATTCATTTATTTGTTTATTTGCAAGCATAGTGAGATAGAGAGGAGAGGGAGAATAGATTCACCGGGGCCTCCAGCCACTGCAAGTGAACTCCAGACTCATGGGCCACCCTGTGCATCTGGCTTTACGTGGGTACTGGGGAATCCAACCTGGGAGGTCAGGCTTTGCAGGCAAGTGCCTTAACCGATGAGCCATCTCTCCAGAGCCTGGAATTTTTTTAAAAATGAAAGTAGGTACCAATATAAATTAGAAGCTGAATAAAATAGCATCCTGTTGTGAGCCTCCTCATTTCACTTCTAAGAATTCTATTGAACTCTATGTGTTTAAGTGCTGCGATTAGTGCTTAAAGGAATCAAATGCAGTTCAGTTTGTCATTTTGAGAATGGAGTAACAGTGTTACCCACTTTTCTGAGTACTTGGGAAAAGTCCTTGATTGATTGACTGATTGATTGTGAAATCTGACAATTTTGCAATATTGACATTCCATTCAAAAGTGTTGAGTAAGAGGCTTTACCTCCTCTTGCCTCCTTCATAGTGAAAGCCCTCTGTACTTTCTTCTCTTCTCTTAATCTAATAGTCTTTAACCCTTTTAAAAAAGGTGTTGAATAAGCAGGACGTGGTAGTGCAAGCCTTTAATACCAGGGCTGAGAGGCAGAGGTAGGAGATCACTGTGACTTTGAGGCCAGCTGGGACTACAGAATGAGTTCAAGGATATGGGGAGACTCCAAAAACTGCACCTAGGAGTTCAATAAGATTTTCACAATGGGCACTGTTGTAATCAGTTCCAGGTTGTTGGGATGAACTTCCAAACCAGACACGGTTGATGGGAAGCATAGGTTTATTTCAAGCTTATAGATCTAGGGGAAATTCCATCAATGGCAGAAGAAGCTGACCCTATTTCATAGATCCAAGCAGAGGGAAAATATCAAAAAGTTGGCAAACACACACACACACACACACACACACACACACACACACACAAGCAGTAAGCACAACCCAGAGCTCAAACCTACTCTCTACACCTTTGGGCTAGAATCAGATCTGCCCCCAGTGACACACCCCCTTCAGCAGGCTGCTGGTGATTTAACAAGGAAATTTAACCTTAATAAGAAAATACCTGAGACTCTGGAAGTACCACAGGCACTAAGCTCATCCTCTGTGTGGCATTATTGCTGGATGTATGAAGTTCTTATTTGGAAATTATCCCTGGTACCATGGAGCTGGAAGTTGACTAAGGGAAATTTGTGTGCACAGAAATTATGAAATTATAGCAGTATGTAGAGTATTTCACACGGCACTGAAATCTTCACTCACTTCATCATACATATTTCTTCAGGCATACAGCCCACTGGAAATTTCAGAACACCACAATAAACCCCTCAGGGATTTTGTAGTCCAGCAGGAGAGCAGGCAGCTTTTCCATTGTACAAATAATTCAGTGCAATGATGAGAAATGCTACAAAGGATACAATGATAACATAAAAGATATGCCTGAAATCACATATGTGAATTCATATGTGTGACAATAGAGATGCCTAGCATACCATATTTCAGGTGGAATCAGAAAAAGTTTCCTTGAAAAATTACAACTAAGCTGAGATCTGAAAAATAATGGGGTTGAGGACTAGCCACACCCATGGGATAGTAGGAATGTTCCAGCAAAAGGAAGAGAATCAGAGAAGACTCTTGGTTCTTAGAAGCTGGAAGGACTCGAAGGAGGGGTGTGTTGAGGCACACTTGGAAAGGAAGAGTGAGGCAGCAGAGTAAGTGGAGATTTCCCATAAGACCTCTTGTGATCTCAGACTCCATCATGAGATCACGTGGCTTAGAGAAACTTCTCTTTTCAGATGGTGGTGATTGCTGGGGACACTCAAAACTCTTCAAAGTGCTGAGAAGACATGACAATGGAGTGTTCAGCACTAAGTGCCTCCAAGACTCAGGAACCGCTGTGGAAAGTTTCCATTTTGGATGTGCATATTTCAGAGGGAGGGCTGGTCAGATAAAGGAACCAAATGGGCATTCAGCTACACAGAAAACAAGGAATTATGGGTGCAGGTAGGAGAAAAGGGTTGGAACAGGTCTTCTTGTTTGTCCCTGGCTCATTCTCTTCTCCCAGCTCAGCTGCAAACCAAAGCTTTCAAACTGTTTGGTGAATGCTTATGCCAGGCTTCCAGAACAGTCAGTACATCCTCTCTCTCTCTCTCTCTCTCTCTGTGTGTGTGTGTGTGTGTGTGTGTGTGTTTTCATATGTGTGAATTCAGCCATGCAACATGTCACAATACACAGTGAAGGTCAAAGGACAACCTCAAGTGTGGGTCCTCACCTTCCTCCTTGTTTGAGGAAGGGTCTCTCTTATTCTTCAACACTGCATACAGCTAGCCCACAAGCTGTGGGATTCTCCTGTCTCTACTTCCTTCCATGCCTTAGTGACCTCGTAGAATTACAAATGCTTTCTCTGTGTCCAGCTTTATGTGGATTTGGGGGATCTGAACTCAGGTCAACAGGCTTGCGCAGCACCAGCCTCAGCCCAGTACATGTTATTTTTATGAATACAATATAAAATCAAAAGCGTCCTCAGCCTTCTTTCTTTTCCTCTAGAATGCCCAATTGTAGTGATGATCCCTAGCTTCATCACAAAAGTGATGCTTTAGTATCCCACATTGACTAAGTTGGATCATATGACACAATAACATTGCACCTGATTGGTATGTTGCCCCCAAGTATACTGAGTGATTGCTTAACCCATGTGTATATTGAATAAAATTTCCAAATATGACTGTTTGAAATTCGCTCTACCCCCGACGACTGGCTAGTTGGTTTTTCTTATCCTTCGGAATGTAATGGTCTTGAATTTTACTTTATTTCTGGCTCCCAGCTGGGATTGGGTAGCCACTTGACTCTGAGTTGGCGGAAAGCTGGAAGGGAGGAGCTGAGGATATCCATCCTGAATGTGATGGTATGAAAGTAAATATCCCTCATAACCTCAGGTATTTAACAACCTACTTAATAATTTAATATTTAATATTATTAAGCTTCCTACTTAGTCTCCAGCAGGCAGAGTTCTGCTGAAGGAAGTGTGTCACTGGGTGGGGGGGGGCAGATCTTAAATCTAGCCTACTGTGTGTTCAGAGCCAGCTTGAGCTCTGGCTGCTTGTTCTTTCTCTGCTATGGATGTATGATGAAGTGAGCCAGCTTCCTCTGCCATGATGAAGCTTCCCCTTGACACTGTCAACCTGAAATAAACCCTTTCCTCCAATTAGCTCCTTCTGGTTAGGTGTTTGTCCCAGCAACAAGAAGGTAACTGCAACACTGATCCTAGATGGCAGCAAAGCATGACCTCTGGACTCTGACACTACATGGGTGGAATTTCCTTGGTTCAGTGCCCTCAGTATATATTCATCCTTTTCTCCTTCCCTCCTGTTGCATAACTAACCAGGACACTGTCAGTCTCAGAAGAGTATGCAGGAATGAGAATAAGTAAATATGTCATTGTTTAATGACTTCATAGCATTAACATTACATTGTTCAGAAACGTTTCCAATGTACTTTACAATAAATTGTTATTAAATGACTAATCTGAAACTTTCCCAAACAGAAATTGGCACCATACACCTATTGATTTGCCAGACCTTAGGAACAATGTGAAATACATCAGTGAGGTCCATCAGAATTTAAAAATGCCACAAGATGCAGCATAATTCAGTGAACACAAACTTCTTCGTGTACAGAACACCAGACACCTGAAAGTATCCAACGAAGGACTTGACACTCCCGGCATCCATTAGGAGTGGTGGTTTGAAGTCTCCTGCCTAAAAAGTTAGCACCAGATAGAGTACTTGAGGAATTTAATCAAATGGGCCAACTCTTCTGGGCCCCATTTCAGTGACTAGACACAGTCAACAAGAGTCACTAACCCCAGGGGCCAGTCATTTTCAAAGCAGTGTAGCATATCTGAAAACTGCCATTTCGAGAATCAACAGAGACAGAAGAAAGACGAAGGAAATCTGTGTTACGGCTTGTTTTTATTTGAATCATAAGAGAAACATTTTAAATAAGCCCTTAAATTATTTTCCATTAATATGATTCAAATAATGAATTTATAAATATTTAATCGGTTTATTTACATACACTCCACTGTAAAAAAATTACTTTTTTGATGTTTACACCATCAAACCCAATCATGCAAAACAAGATGGTAAACTAAAGTGATTAATGAATGCAGATTGAGCCAAGGGCTTTAAATTGAGAATGTGTTACTGACGTCAGGGTTGATTAGTTTCATATCTAACACTGGTGCTATTAAGAGCTTGGAGCAATTTAGAAATGGTCATTGAGTAAAATTCCAGAGGGGTGAGAGAAATTCCATCAGCGTGGGTGATAGGAGAGTGGGTCCACAGAGCACAGAAGTGGGATGTGGACTTTCCTGGTGGGCTAGAAAGAACAGGGGTGGGAGGGTCCAGAGGAGCTGATTGGGTGGCATCAATCACTGCAAAGGTAAAAGAAGTTTTGGAATTAAAAGAAAAAACCCACAAGGAATCACAAATGGCAGAAGAGTATGAATTTTTATCATTTCAGCTTCAGAACGTTTTAAGGAACAGGAGAAAATGAATGAAGGAGAGGCAAAAGGTTAATATAGTACCATGCCTTAGTAACTCCTCTAAAAATGAACCCACAGGGAAATCAGTGTGGCCAGTGGTAGAGACTGACATTTGTTTTGGTAAGTATCAGAGTGAAAGGTGATTTAAGTTCTGAGACATTGGATGGAATGATTAGAGGTCATGGCACTTTGGGGCCCTGAAACCAAACTGGAAAGATTATGTTAATCTAATTACTAGGTGAGAAGCTGAGGAATTGGCCCATTTGGGCTCTGAGGTTGTGCCAAATCCAATCCCTGCCTACATTACACAGGACTCAGGGAAATTAAACTGAAGAGAGCCGTGATTTTAGGAAGGCAAGTGTTGGGAGACATTAAACTATTTCCCAAGTATGTGCCTTGAAAGTGTCCTTGGTCCAAAGGGTCCAATACACTTTATGTGGGACACGGGAGATACTTTGCTGGATCCACTTTCTGTCAGTCATCCATGCATGCCATGGGCGTAGGAAGGGAGATCTGTCCATGGGTTGTCATTAGTGTAGCTTCGACAGCTCCACGAAAAAGGCAGCGAATAATTTGGAACCCTCTATGTAGTTCCACCTAAGAAAAGGAAAACAAAGAGCAAACACAATTCTCATTCAAATAAAGGAGGAAAAGAGTTCAACTATTGACACTGAAAATCATCTATATATCCCATATCCCTTCTGAAATCCTAGGATCAAAGGCACTTGTAAGTCCAGTGGAGTCATAATAAAGGAAAACCATTGCAGTTTCAAGGCCATCCTGGTGCACATAGAGAGTTCCAGGCCAGCCAGGGCTCCACAGTGAGACTCTGTCAAGAAAGAAAGAGGTTGGGCAGGGGAGGGAGGAAAAAGAAGGGAAGCAAAGAAAGGAAAGGAGAAAGGGTGGGGGAATCAGAAGGAAGGGAAGGAAATAGAAGAAAACAGGCTGAAGAGGGCTGGAGAGATGGTTTAGTGGTTAAGGCACTTGCCTTCAGTGCCTAAGGCCCTAGGTTCAATTCCCCAGGTCCCACAGAAACCAGACCCACAAGGTGGTGGCCCTGGTTCTCTCTCTCTCTCTCTCTCTCTCTCTCTCTCTCTCTCTCTCTCTCTCTGCTTGAAAATGAATAAATAAAATAATTTTTAAGAAAAAGAAAACAGGCCGAAAAGATGGCTCAATGGTTAAAGGTGCTTGCTTAAGTTCTATTTCCCAGGACCCACATAAAGCCAGATGCATGTAGTGGTGCATGTGTTGCAAGTTCATTTGCAGCAGCAAGAGGCACTGGCATTCTCATTCTCTCTCTCTCTCTCTCTCTCTCTCTCTCTCTCTCTCTCTTTCAAATAAATTATATTTTTATATAAATCTTTTTTTGTTGGTGGTTTTTATTTTTCAAGGTATGGTCTCGCTCTAGCCTAGGCTGACCTGGAATTCACTATGTAGTCTCAGAGTGGCCTCAAACTCATGGCCATTTTCCTACCTCTGCCTCCGGAGTGCTGGGATTAAAGGCACGTGCCACCATGCCCAGTGGTCAAATAAGTTGTTTTTTTTTTTCTTTTTTCAAAAAAAAGGGAAAAGGAACAAGAAGGAGAAGGGAATCAGTCATTCTTTTGGCTCAAATCTAAAAAATGTTCATTTTGCTTGGCTTCTTTCCTTATCCTCTTGTCTTAGCTTCTCTGATGTTATGTGTGACTATTCATGACCTTCCTTGGTTTCTTATCATTGACATGACAGCAGCATATGTGTTAGCAGAGTAACACATATTCTTATTTTGTTTTTCACCAGTCAGGGCTACTTGGGAGATCTGTGTAATTTGCCAATGATGTATATACCAAAATTTGTAAATATCGGAGAGAGACAATGGCTCAGTGTTTAAAGGCACTTGCTTGCAAAACCTGACTGCTCGGTTTGGTTTCCCAGTACCCATGTAAATCCAGATGAATGAAATTGTGCATGGATTAGGAGTTCATTTTCAGTGGCAAGAAGCCCTGATGCACCCATTCCCCCCCATTGCAAATAAATGAAAATATTTAATTATAAATAACCTTTGTCATGCACTGAATATCATATTCCCTCCCCCAAATTCCTATGTTGAGGGCCAAACCCCAATGTGACCATATTTGAAGGCAATGCCTTCTTTTGAGATGATTAAGGTTAAATGAGGTCAGAAGGGCTTGCCATCATTACATAGGGTTGGTGCCTTTGATAGAAGAGGGAGAAACACCAGAGCTCCCTTGCTTGCCTGAATTCTGGGGCTTCCCCCTTTTCCCATCCCCCTTTATATCCCCCTCCCCCCTCCCCATCCCTCAGCTCCAGTTCTGCCACATAAGGGTACCCAGAGAAGGCAGTGGTTTGAGAGCCCTCACCACCAGCAGCTTAACCTGGGTCTTCTCAGCCCCCAGGACTGTTGAGAAAACAAGTCAGTGGCTTTAAGCCACCAGGTGTGGTACTGTCCACTTTCTCACAAGGCCACTGGAGAGGCCCAGGTAGAGCCCTCTCCATACTCAGTATCAGCTGACCTGTTGATCTTCTCATTCTGAGAGTGTTCCCCATCATCCACAGCCCCCAACGGAAGCATCATCACACTCTTCTGGGTGATGTCCTGGAATGTTCTGGCAATTGGAATGTTTGAGCCATCTTGAATCATATCAGGCTCCACTCCAAACACTGAAACATAAGAAAAGAAGGTATTAAAATATGCCACTAACCTCAGATTCAGTAATAATGCGTTATTACTTTTTATTCCTTTTTCTTTTTAATTTTTTTGAGACAGGAACTTATGTAACCCAGGTTGTCATATAACTTACTATGCAGCCCTATCTGACCTAAAACTCAAGGTTTTTCTGCCTCACACTTCCAAATGCTGGAATTATAAGTATGTGTTAAAATATGTATCTTTAATTTGTTTTATTTTGAACAATTTGGAAAGTTTGGAATTTATAGACATTGTAAAAAATACAATGGATAGTTATGGTTATTTGAATGTTTAGCCCCACAGACTCAGTCATTTAAAAAAAACTTTATTGATAGCTTCCAAAATTATAGACAGTAAACCATTAGGATTCCCTCCCCACCCTCCCTCATATCTCTTCCCCCTCTCAGTCTCTATTTTGCTTCGGTGTCAACATCTTTTCCTCCCATTTTGTAGGTATTATCAGGCACTGCGAAGTTATGAATATCAAGGCCATCTTTTATCTGGAAGTTTGCATTGTAAGCAGGCCTACCCTTCCTTTGGCTCTTCACAATCTTTCTGCCACCTCTTCTGCAATAGACCCTGAGCCTCAGGAAGTGTGATAGAGATGTCCCAGTGCTGAACACTCCATTGTCATTTCTTCTCAGCTTGGTAGTATCTTTTGAGTCTCAGTCATTTTTAATTAGACTTCCTACTTGAGTCCTGTGATGGTTAGGTTTTGTTGTCAACTTGATATTTTTAATTATCTTGAGTGGGTGTCTGAGGATGTTTTACAGGAAGGCAGCCCCTCAGTAGGGGGAAGGATGTAAGGGATTTCAGGAGAGCTAGAAATTAACATACCTTCCTATGTGGGAAGTGCAGAAAGGAAATTTCAGAGACTCAGGAAGCCATGGGATAGGGTTTCAAGACCTCCCTCTAAGGCTATATAAAGGGGAAGGAGATTTCTCTCTCTCTCTCTCTCTCTCTCTCTCTCTCTCAGTCCCCTGCCTGTTTGCTGTTCTATGTGTGGTGTTGGTGATGGGTTTTTCTCTCTGCTTGGGCCTATGAAAGGGAACCATCCTCTTTTGCATTATGGAACTTCCCCCTGGATTGGATTTGTAGCTTTAATAAATCCTTTCCTCCCATAAACTGTGCCTGGTTTGGAGATTCATCCCAGCAGCTTGTGGCTGACTGTGACGAGTCCCTGGCAGGCAGATTCCTGCTAGAGGGGGCAGGCATGTCACTGGGGTTAGATCTGAGTCCAGCCCTAAAGTGTGTTTGAGGGTGGATCTTTCTTCCAGCCCAAAGATGTGTGGAGAGCAGTTTGAGTTCCTGCCCTTTGTGGGACTGGCTGTTGGTGGTTTCTCTCTGCTTGGATCTGTGAACGGAGGCCAGGTTCTTCCACCATTGTTGGAACTTCCCCTGGATCTGTAAGCTGGAAATAAACCCCTTCCTCCCCTCAACTGTGGTTGGATATTCACTCCAATAACATGGAGCTGAATGCAACAATAACATTCATTTATTTCCCTGGCTCTACTTTCACCAGTGTTAACAGCTTTTATAACCATTATATAATGATCAAAAGCCAGAAACTAATACTGGCACGTGGTATTATTTACTATTGCCAGACTTGTCCTGGGGACAAATGAATAAATCTTTATTCTCCCCAGTTAAAGTACCAACAGCCAAAGAAAATTAATTCCATTCAAGTCTAGCTTGGTAAACCTATGTTACTTACAAAACCCGTGGGGTTACTTACAAACTTTGCATAGGCAACTTACAAGTAACTATACCACCAGAGACTCTCCTCCCTCAGTAGTTGTTAACCATTATATATACTCTTAAAGGGTTGATAATGCCTTGTGGTGCATTCTCCCATCCTATGTGGGAATGTTAATAGACCCAATCTTGTGAGGGTCTATGTGAGTTAGTAATGCCAGTGGGAAATTGCTAACGAGGTAGAAGCTAGAGGTTCAGAAAAAAATGGAATTACAGTGTTGTTATTACTGTCTATATATATGCATGTGTTTGTATGTGTGTGTTATATATATATAATATACATACATTATATAATATATATTAATAATATAAACATTATATATAAATAAACAGATGCCTTGAACTATTCCCTAAAGCCATGCTTCAGATTTTCAAGGTACCCAATGAAGTAGTTTGAACTGATATCCTAGGTTCTCCACAGAGATGAGCTCCAACCTGTAGCTCAGAGGACAAGTTATCAGTGATGTAGTGGGAATAAAAACAACAAAACAAAGAAATAGAGCACATCATACCTTGTCCTTATTTGCAAAGGGAGGGGTAGACATGCCTTGTTAACAGAACTGGTTCTTGCACCAAACCAAAAGGTATCCTGTGCATTTTGACCAGAGTAATTTCAGATCTATGTGTGGGTTTTCCTTTTGCTATTTCAAAAGCATCACTCCTCTGCTGGCATTAACTCATTCTTCTATACCTTTTCTTCTTTTTTCTCCCAAATTTAACTAGGAAAATATCTGCTAAAATTGGGCACATTATGAATGATCATGCAGGGGAAAAAGGCTCTAAATCTTAGACCACTTCTGTTATTTTTCAGGTTTGTGTCCTTCAGGCTGATAACCCTAGTAGAGAGTTTGTGCTCCAAGAAGGTCTGAGCATTCTCATTTTATTATTATAGGGAGGCTATTCTTGCAGAAACAACGAGATTGGTTATTCCTTCTGCTTGCCTCAGAACCCAGTGCCCATGCACAGATACACTGTTAGGCTAACCACAGGTCCTGTCTGAATTTCAGGGAATTTAAATATGTACCATCTAGGACATTCCAAACAAAATCCTTGGTGCCTGACCTCTGGGGAAGCAATATGTCCATTCAAAAAGGTCACTGGTTTTAGAGTTGGTAGGCTGGTACTGGGTTTCTTGTGTGTTCTCTAATTTTATATAGGAGTACAATTTCTGAGAGCCATTCTGTGAAAAGCCATAAGTGGACTGACTGATCTGGGTCCATGACCCTAAGGGCAGTTTTGTGTTTGCATCAGCCAGAAAGTCAGGTGTGAGCTTCAGAAGTGGCACATTACACCCAGCATAGAAATTAAAGAATCAAACCTAGCTCAGTGTGGTGGTGCACACCTTTAATCACAGCACTCAGGAGGCAGAAGTAGGAGGATCACCATGAGTTTTGAGGCCACCCTGAGACTACATAGTGCATTCCAGGTTAGCCTGGGCTAGAGCAAGACCCTACCTTGAAAAAAAAATTTTTTTAAGTCATGCCTATGTGAGAATAGGTCCATGGCTATAAATTCTTAGAGGAAACTATGTTCATCACATCAAAGATGGTCAATCCCATACACACACACACATGCAGGAGCACAAACACACACGCGCATGCACACACCAGGTCAAGCAAGATTCTCTGAAAATGTCTGCCTTTATGTGGTGGATCTCATTTTCACCTCCCTGCTTCATGTGACCCAAGGCCATGAGAGCCCTAGCCTTTTGGTGACCACAAGAGGAGATGCCCACAGGAGCACCAGTGTCTGCTTACTCCCTCCACTGGATCATAGCTTCTCCTTCAGGTCTAGCCCTGATGTATTTTCCTTTCTGGCTTTTCCACTTCTTTGTCAATTTTATTGGATTTAGAATTACCTAGGAGGCTGAAGCACAGTTCTGGGTGTGTCTGTGAAGGTGTTTCCAAAGATGATTAAGTGTGTGTGGTGGGGAGACCACCACAAATGTGAGTAGTACCATCCCATTGGCTATAGGTCTAGACTGTATAAAAGGGGCATGTGGGGTTGGAGAAATGGCTCAGTGGTTAAGACGACTGCCTGCAATACCTATTGATCCGAGTTCTATTCTCCAGTACCCATGTAAAGACAGAGATGCAAAAGAAGCACATGGGTCTGAAATTTGTTAGGGTCTCTCTCTCTCTCTCTCTCTCTCTCTCTCTCTCTCTCTCTCTCTCTCTGTCGTAAATTAAAAATGTTTTTAAAGGGGGATGGGATAGTTTTAATGAATGTTGCTCATAGACTCAGGTGTTTTATTAAAATGTGTAACATAGGTCTCCAGCCCCCTGGCTGGAGGAGGTGTCACTGAGGTTCTCTGGAGTCCAGCCCTCAGGTGTCACTGGGGACCAATCTGAATT
Source organism: Zapus hudsonius (assembly GCA_004024765.1). NCBI lineage: Eukaryota > Metazoa > Chordata > Mammalia > Rodentia > Dipodidae > Zapus > Zapus hudsonius. The sequence continues at coordinate 38,237 of PVHP010005981.1, forward strand.
CCAGCCCAAAGATGTAAGAGAGGAGAGTGAGCTCAGGGGTCCTGCTTGCTGCTGGCTTGCGCTTGTCCCTTTGGGTGTTTGCTAGCTGGTGATGGATCTACTTGGATATATGGAAGCAGCTTCTTCCACCACTGATGGAACTTCCCCCTGGATCTGTAAGCTTGAAATAAATCTCTTCCTCCCATAAACTGTGCCAGGTTTGGGTGTTCACCCTGCAACATGAAGCTGACTATAACAGGGAATGAGGAGTAAGCCAGCATAGTGCTAATATTTACCTCTCCCTCTTCCCAGCCCACCATGATGTGAACAAAGTTGTTCTACCATGCCTTCCCCACCATGATGGATTAAACCCTCTGAAAGTATGAACACAAATAAATCTATCCTTCCAGTTGTTTCCACCAGACACTTGGATACAATAATGAAAACAAGTAACTAAGGGCTGAGAGATGGCTTAGCGGTTAAGGCACTTGCCTGCAAAGCCTAATGACCTGAGTTCAATTCCCCAGTGCCCATGTAAAGCCAGGTGCACAAAGTGATGTATACTTCTGGAGTTTGTTTCTGGCAACTAGAAGCCTGGGCATGCCCATTATATATATACATATATATGTATATATATATGTATATATATATATATATATAAGTAACACAGTGTTATTTAGCAAATTACTTCATCTCTGCAAGTCTTAATTTTCTGTTACTTGGGGAAGGCTTTTGGGGTGATGCATGAGACATGAGGTTCGAAGCATCCTGCATGTGGTATGTACTCGATAAAATGACCTGGATAAAGAGGAAAGTTGATATTTGAGGGTTGTTTGTTTTGTTTTATTTTTGGTTCATGAAGGTAGGGTCTCTCTCTAACCCAGGCTGACCTGGAATTCTCTATTGAGGCTAGCTTCAAACTCACAGCAACCTTCCTACCTAGACCTCCTGAGTGCTTGGGATTAAAGGTGTGTGCCACCATTTCTGGCAGAGAAAGAGAGAGAGAGAGAATGGCTGTGCCAGAACCTTTAGCCACTGCAAATGAACACCAGATGTATGTGCCACTTTGTGCATTTGGCTTTACATAGGCACTGGGGAATGACCTGATGACCTGAGTCATTAGGCTTTGCAGGCAAGTGTCTTAACTGTTGAGTCATTCTCCCCAGCCCTGATATTTGAGTTTTAAAAGTGTCTACTAACCCACTGTACCATAAACTCCATCCCTTGGTCCCAATGCAGACTGGCAAGTCAAATTATCTTAAGGTCCTACCTGTTCTGATGGCTCTTTTTGCTGCAAGATACTGAGCATCACTGATATTTGCAATCCAAGGGTGGAGTCCGAGTACCATGGACACAGTCATGTTGTTGGAACTATTTCTTTTGGAAAATACGGCTTCGAGATGCTGCTTCACCTAGAAGGTGACATATAAGAAAGAATTCTAAACTTCTCTCATGCAGCAAATACAGTATTTCAACAAAAAAACCAATTGATATCCCAACCTAACAAATTAGAGAGGTGTGATTTTTTTCCCTTGGTTATGTCATACAGAATAGGGCCTTCAGAGACCCTGGCTTCACTCAGCAGGGAAACATTAATTTTTATTACCCCTGTACAATCCCTTCCCCATCCCATCCTTATCACAGTGGCCAAGTAATGTTTGCTGACAATTATGAAACATAGCACTAGTGCAGTTTCTCAATTTGAACCTTAGTTTTGAATTCATTGGTTCCCTAATGAATATGTTTGAGACATTGAACTTTTTGGACAATTCTGAAAACAAGGAGAAATTCAAGCCAAATAATGGAGGAATCATTTCAACATCTGTGATAGTTAAGTTTTATTGTTAACTTGACATTTTTAGTAATCTTGGGTGGGTCTCTGAGATAGGCATCCCTCTCAGTAGTGCAGGATGTAAGGAACCTCAGGGAAACTAGAAATAGACATCCTTTCCTGGGAGGGCAGTGGAGGTAGGAAATTCTAGAGACTCGGGGAGTCAACAAGTCTGGGGAAGGGTTGCAAGACCCCTGCCCTAAGGCTATATAAAGGGGGAGAAAAAAATCTCCCCCTAACCTGTTTGCTGTTGTATGAGTGGTACTGGTTATGGGTTCTCTTTCTCTGTTTAGACTGTGAAAAGGGGGCCAGCCTCTTTTACCATTATGAAATTACCCCTGGATCTGTAGTTTCAATAAATCCTTTCTACCCATAAACTGTGCCTGGTTTGAAGATTTATCCCAGAAACAGGGGGGTAAGAGATTTCTTTAGTTCATTTATTCAACAGTCTACTTCCTATCAAACTTACTTGAGGGAAATTAAGGATGGTTTGATAACTTAGACATATAACTCCTTCCAGATAGTGCTTTCTTGGAAATGGCTGCTTTCAAAGTATTGATTTCAGACATTATGAGAAAACCAATGATTGGCTTTAGGTTTTCTGGCTCCAACCAAGCATAGACAGTTACCTATTCCATCTGCCTGCCAAACAAATCTTGCCTATATAGCTACCATCGAATTCTTTAAAATGTCCCATCATTCTGGACATTGTGGTGCACACCTTTAGGAGGCAGATATAGGAGGAACACTGTGAGTTTGAGGCCAGCCTGAGACTACATAGTGAGTTTTAGGTCAGCCTGAGCTAGAGAGAAACTTTACCTCGAAAAAAAAAAAAAGTCCCACCATTCAAACTCCAAATGGTTATTTATCTGATTGCTACACTTGCATATACAATTGAAGAAAGAATTTTTTTTTTACTGAACAAGATAGATAGTGGTTTCTTGAAATATGTTCTTTGGTGTTGGAAAAAAAGATAAACTTTAGTTTTTCACTATGCTATGGTGTGTGGCTCATGAAAATGGGGCTTCTAGGCAGACTAATGAGGGACATTACCTGTTTTTCCACCACAGACAGATTCATGTGAGGGACTAGGCGGATTGAAAATTTTCCTATAACTCGGCCAGGGATGACTGTCTTTGTTCCGGGCTCATCAAATGCACCCTGGATGCCATGGATAGAGAGAGATGGATACCTCCACAGGTGTACTAGGAGCTCTTCCTGAATTAAAATACAACCATCCAAAGATCATCTGATTAAAATGCAGTTAAGGACTGGAGAGATTACATAGTGGTTAAGGCAAACCCTAATGACCGGAGTTTAATTCCCCAGTACCCACATAAAGCCAGATGAACAAAGTGACACATACGTCTGGAGTTCATTTGCAGTGGCTCGAGGCCCTGACATGCTGATTCTATCTTTTCTCTTTCTGCTTGCAAATAAATATATTAATAATTTTTTAAAAACCCTCAGTTGACCTTTCTCGCTGCCGGGCCATCTTGGCGGCTGCTCCTGGTTGGGCCGTCCTGCACGGAAGGCAGGAAGATGGTGGCCGCAAAGAAAACGAAAAAGTCCCTGGAGTCCATCAACTCCAGGCTGCAGCTCGTCATGAAGAGCGGCAAGTACGTCCTGGGCTACAAGCAGACCTTGAAGATGATCCGCCAGGGCAAAGCTAAGCTGGTGATCCTCGCCAACAACTGCCCGGCCTTGAGGAAATCCGAGATAGAATACTATGCTATGTTGGCCAAAACTGGTGTCCATCACTACAGTGGCAATAATATTGAATTGGGCACAGCATGCGGTAAATATTACAGAGTATGCACACTGTCTATCATTGATCCAGGGGATTCTGACATTATTAGAAGCATGCCAGAGCAGACTGGTGAAAAGTAAACCATGTAAAATTTTTCTTTAATAAAACTTGCCAGAAGCTTTAAAAAAAAAAAAAACCCTCAGTTGAGCCAGGCATGGTGATGCAAGGCTGAAATCCTAGCAACTAGGGAGGCCAAGGCAGGAAGATCAAAAGTATGAAGCCTATTTGGACTACATAGCCAGATCAAGGATAGCCTAGGCAACTTAGTGAGAAGCTGTCTCAAAATAAATATAGGATCAGGAGGACTGGAGAGGCCGCTCAGTCAGTCAGTAAAGCACTTGCTACACAAGCATGAGGAGCTGAGTTTGATTCCCCAGTACCTCAGGTATGTAAAAGCTGAGCATGGTGGTATGAGCCTGTAATACCACACATGTGAAAATAAGTAAATATATAAACTTTAAGAAATGAAAGTGGAGAATGATGGAGGAAGACACTCGGCATCAACTTCTTGACACCACACACCTGTGCACACACACCCACACACATACAGGCAAGTATACACACGCACAAAGAGCTACAGATGTAGTTGAATTGTTTAGCACTTGTCTAGCATGAGGCACTGACTAGGTTCAATCCCCAGACCCCCATGCACACATCTTCAATTGAATTATTTGAATTATATTGCTTGTATCTCCAATACCTCTTTACCAACCCACTCATGACAATTAGCACCTAGCTTCACTGTGTCTGAACTAACCATCTTAGGTGGGCTTCTCCTAGGGACATAAGGCTTCTTGTTCCTCTGCCTTCACCTGCCCACGAAGCTGTCCTGCCCACACTTTGTAGTTTGCAGGTCATAGATGCCCAAGGGTCTGGCTCAGAAATTGGGTCAAGTTATAAATTTCTAACCACTGTCATTATAATGAAAATGTGTGCAACAAACTTAATTCTACAGAATTCTTCTCATCACCCTCGGGCATCTGAGTCAGTTCTTTTTCTTGCCATGGGCTCATAGATCTAGTTCGTGGGCACTTCTATATACTTTCCAACAAGCTCTATCACTTCCTGTCGGCATAATTTTGCTCTCTCTGGGCAATTCCCCAGGAATCAGCCACAGCTACCAACATGTGAGTAGGAAATTATTTTTAAAAGGACAAGAAAGAGAACCAAAAAAATAAAAGTCAAAATGATCCAGAATTCCACGCTGTGAGCTCTGGATTTCCTTAGTACACCAATAAGGTCTGAATTAGCCTGCTTATTAGCCCTGAGGGCTCCTGGGAAAGTGAACAATTAGAGGTCTCAGATGATGTCTCCAAATCTTTGAACAGTCAGGAAGACAGCCTCTCTGACTGACAGTGGTGCGGGATTTAAATTCTTATGCTGATTTGGAAAGGCTCTGCTATGCATTGAGTCATTATGCATGGTTAGCTGCCTGAAGTTAGTGCCCGCAGGATCCTAGAAACAGGACTGGTTGATCAAGACCACAGAATGTAGCTGGGAAGGTCAAAATCTGCCTAGGAATTAACGTGATTTGGGTGTGATACCTATGTGGTGCTAGGAAAACCCAATTTATTCCCATCATTGCATTTTTGAATCATCCATCAACTTGTGCCCATACCTTGGTATCAAATAAAAATTTCTCAACGTGGCTGTTATTCCGGTATTCTTCTAGGTCCAGATCAATAGTTTCGTACATTTTCTTCTCATCTTCAGTAAGAGGAGCCATTTGGTCATAGATTCCAGGGATCAGAATGTGTCCTGACGAGTCCACTAGACTACCTACAAAATCAATACAGAAAAGAAGGCCAGGTAGAAATAACTGCAGAAGGAGCCAGGCCAAGTGATGGCTCTCCTGGGTGGTGGCAGGCCTCATGACTACCTCTGGTCCCCTGAGCAGAGCCATTAGCAGTGAGTGATCCCCTCCACCTTAGAGGTGATGGTCCCAGGAAGGAGCTGGTCACAAAGGTGGACTTATCCTGAGGCAGACCCTGTCATATGCACAGGTGTCTATATATGGTTAGTTATGTTAAATCAGGTTTGACCCAAGTTCTCAGCTATGTCTTTTTTCGTTTGTTTGTTTTTCAGGGTAGCTCAGGCTGACCTGGAATTCACTCTGTAGTCTCAGGTTGGCTTCGAACTCATGGCAATCCTCCTACCTCATCCTCTTTTTTTTTTTTTTTTTCGAGGTAGGGTCTCACTCTAGCCCAGGCTGACCTGGAATTCACTATGGAGTCTCAGGCTGTCCTTGAACTCATGGTGATCCTCCTACCTCTGCCTCCGGAGTGCTGGGATTAAAGGTGTGCGACACCACGCCCGGCTTTACCTCAGCCTCTTGAGTGCTGGGATTAAAGGAGTGTGCCACCACGCCCAGCTTTCAACTATGCCTTTTGTGTCATAAACAAGGCTCACATTTCACTTTATTTTACCCTAGGTTACAAAGTAATGTGTTGGGCTAGAGAGATGGCTCAGCAGTTAAGATGCTTGCTTGCAAAGCCTAATGCCATGAGTTCAATTCCCCAGTACCTATTAAAGCCAAATGCACAAAGTGGCACATGCAGCTAAAATCTGTTTGCAGCTTCAAGAGGTGTCGGCTCACCTTTCTGTTTCTCGTCTATCTTTCTCTCGCTCTCTGCTTGCAAATAAATAAATAAAACTATTTTAAAAGGCCGGGCATGGTGGTGCATGACTTTAATCCCAGAATTTGGGAGGCTGAGGTAGGAGGATCACTGTGAGTTCTAGGCCAGCCTGAGATTACATAGTAAATTCCAGGTCAGCCTAGCAGGAGCAAGACCCTGTCTGGAAGGGGAAAAAAAAAAAAAAAAAAAAAAAAACAGAAACAAACAAAAAAAATTAAAAAGTAATGTGCTGTTTAAAATGTGTATAATATATGTAAAAATAAAGTATTTGTAATATATGTGTATATATACATACATATGGGTATATATCAATTATACATGAGAAACTGAAACGTCCCCTCATCTTTTCTCAACTCTTCCCCACCCCCCACAAACACACCTCATAATAGTATAATAATTACTGGGCTGGTGGAATGGCTCACTCAGTACAGTGCTTGATGCCCCAGTGTGAGGACCTAAGTTTGAATCTCCAGCACCCACATAAATTCTGGGCAGGCATGGTGATCAGCATATGATCCCAGTGCTTGGGAGGTAGAGACAGGGGATCCCTGGGAAAAGCTGGCTACTTAGACTACCTGAATCAGTAAACTGAAAGACTGTATCTCAACACATAAAGTGGAGAGTGATCAAAGAAAACACCTGCCATCAGCCTCTAGCCTCCACACACATGCACACACATGTGCACCCAAACATACATATGTGCTACAACAACACATGTGAAACACATGCACACGCACTGTGATAGTTTGATTCAGGTGTCCCCCATAAAAACTCCTGTGTGCTATATGCTAGGTCCTCAGCTGATGGCAATTTGGGAATTAGAACCTCCTGGGGGAGATGTGTTGTTGGGGGGTGGGCTTTCAGGTGTTAGAGCCAATTCCCCTTGCCAGTGTTGGGCACACTCTCCTGCTGCTGTTGTCCACCTGATTTTGGCCTGGAGGTGATGTCCAGCCTCCACTCACACCACATTTCCCTCTGCCATTATAAAATTTCCCATCAAGTCTAAGTCAAACAGAGAAGAGGGTGCTATCACAAGCTTTGCTCATACAATGTATCTATCTAAGCATTGACAATAAAGATAATTAAAAAAAAAAAAACCTTTCTCTCCATCAGCTACTTTTGGTTGGGCACTTTGTGCCTGCAATGTGAAGCTAACTGTAACACACACGCACATACCACACACACACACGCACACACACACATGCACACACACGTATATATAATATATAATTTTTATTTTGGGGTTTTGTTGTTGTTGAGGCAGGATCTCACTCTAGCCCAGATTGATCTAGAAGTCACTCTGTAACCCAGGCTGGATTTAAACTCCTATCTCAGTGTCTCAAATGATGGGATCATAGGTGTGCACCAGCACACTTGGCTCAGATACTCATTTTTAATTGGAAGTATAATACCCTTGAGGTCTAGTCTATTATAACCACGGAATCCTTTTGGAACATAAGTATATACACTAACCTGTTATTTATGAAAAATTTGGGGACTGGAATTGAGAGAATCATTAGCTTAGCAAATAGCCATAAAAAACAATGCTGAGAATTAGCATTATTACTCTTACATTGTGGGAAACTCTTATTAAAGACAAATTCCAACCAGGAAGTTGATTGATATTAATGACATACAAGACATGTCTGTCAGGCAGCTAATTAACCATCAGTCCATCTGTTTAAGAAAAATCACTTAATAAATGTATGTTCCATATCTTAAATGATTATAATTTGATAATGTTAGGAGAGGAACTTTACTGGGAGGCATTCTACTTTAAGATTTTAAAAAATATTTTATTTATTCATTTTCAAGCAGAGAGAGAGATAGAGAGACCTTGTGGGTCAGGCTTATGTGGGTCCTGGGGAATTGAACCCCGGGGTCTTAGGCACTGGAGGCAAGTGCCTTAACCGCTGAGCAATCTCTCCAGCCCTCTACTTTAAGATTTTTAGGACAGACATACAGTTATATAACTGTTATCCAGCACTTGAGTAGTTGAGGTTAAGAGATGCTTGAGGCCAGCCTGGCCTAGAATGCAAGACCTACTGTCTCAAAAAAATTATTTAAACAAATAAATAAAATAAAATAAATCTGGCCTGGTGGCCCACGCCTTTAAGTCCCAGCTGAGGTAGGATAATTGCTGTGAATTCAAGGCCAGCCTGGGGCTAAAAGTGAGTTCCAGATCAGCCTGGGGCTACAAAGTGACTTCCAGCCTGAGTTAGTGAGACACTGCCTCAAAAAAAAAAAAAATTAGTGAGAAAAAGTGACAGTGGAGTGGTCAGCACTGGGACATCTCTATCCCACCCTCCAAGGCTCAGGATTCATTGCAGAACAGGTGGCAGAAAGAATGTAAGAGCCTAAGGAAGGGGAGGAGTGATTACAATGCTGTCTTCTAGATACAAAATGGCCTTGACATTCATGACCTCACAGTGGCTGACACTACCTACTCAAGACCTGGATAATAGGAGGAAAACAGAAGAGTGGATTCAATGGAGGTTTCGAGAATGGGGATGGGGGAGCAGGAATTGTCATGCTTTATTGTCTGTACTTATAGAGGTTGTCAAGAAGTTAGATTCGTAAAAAGTTGATTTTCCCACATAGTTTCTCTTTCCACTAGCTAGAATCAGAGGACTCCCAAGGCCTAAAGGAAAGAGGAATTGTAAAATGGAAGAGTCCAACTTCTTGCAGGAAAGCGCTCACTGACTAGAAATATTTGCATTGAATTGTCTTATAACTGCCTTATAAGCACTTTTAAAAAATGACAATACCCATGTAATAATGCTGCTTTCACTCTTGTCTAGAGAAGCTTCTCTTTTTCAGATGGCAGTGACCACTGGGATAACTCAAAAGACACCATAGAGCTGAGAAGAAGTGACAGTGGACTGTTCAGCACTGGGACATCTCTGTCACACTTCCCGAGGCTCAGGGTCCATTGTGGAAGAGGTGGAGGAAAGATTGTAAGAGCCAAAGGAAGGGGAGGACTGCTTACAACGAAACTTCCAGACACAAAATGGCCTTGATATTCATGACTTCACAGTGTCTGATAATACCTAAACATGATGGGAGGAAATGATGATGACACCGAAACAAAATAGAGACTAATTGAGAGGGAGAAGAGATATATGGAATCGTAATGGTTTATTGTCTAGCAAAAAATATTAAAATTTTTTAATTTAAAAAATATTTAATATTCTTAGGCACCAGGAAAATGCAAATTACAATTACCTTGAGAGTCCATATCACTCTTGTTAGAATGGTTATCATCAAGAGATCAAATGACAATCAATGCTGGTGATGGTGTGGGAAAAGATGAACCCTTCTCCATTGTTGGTGGAAGGGTAAATTGTTACAGCCATTATGTAAATTATTGTGGAGGTTTTTGAGACAGATAAAATTAATGCCATATGAAAAAATATAAATTAAGACAACCCCCCCAAAAAAATAGTATTGACTTAATTACAAGCCTGGGAACTGGCTATACCCTTTTCCAGAGCTGATTCAGAAACCAAAGAAGATGGCCAAGAAGGCCAAATCTAGAGTTGAATTCTGGCAGTGGGCTTGATCCTTACAAAAGGAAATGGAATACAACATTACCGAGAAGAGCCACCAAGTCAGCCATTGGTTCATTGAGGATGCCACCAAAGGTCCCTGAATGGAAATCTTGGTCTCGGCATTTCACCTGTAAGTAGGGAAGGAGAAGTGTGCTCATGGCCATAGCTTTTGTTGTTGTTTTTCCAGTCAGGGATTCACTGAGCCCAGGCTGACCTAGAACTCACTCTGTCGTCCCAGACTGCCCTCAAACTCATAGCCATCCTCCTCTGCCTCTGGAGTGCTGAGATTGAAGGCATGCACCACCATGCCTGACTAGCTGTAGCTTTTAAAAAAAACATTTTTTTGGGGCTTTTTATTTTTATTTTTTCGAGGTAGAGTCTCGCTGTAGCCCAGGCTGACCTGGAATTCACTCTGTAGTCTCAGGGTGGCCTTGAACTCATGGTGACCCTCCTACCACTGCCTCCTGAGTGCTGGGATTAAAGGCGTGCACCACCATGCCTGGTTTACAAAAAATTATTAAGTAGAAACTTTGCATGAGCAAGTCATGTGTTGGTACCACCATTTCCCTCCTCTGTGGCCCCATTCTACTGAGGACCCTCCTCGGTGGGATTGCTAGTGTGCACCATGGGATTGTGGATTATTAGTGTGTGAGCAGCCATCAGTCACTGGGTAAGGGGCAATGCGTGCAGGTATCCCCCCAACACACACCAAGGCTTTTATAATCTTTTAGTCCCTCTTCCATTAAATTCCCTGAGCCATGGTGGGTGAGTTTTAAGTTTACATTAGTGTTGAGCTCTTAGCAACTTCTGGAATTCTGCTCTGGAATGTTTTGAGTATCCACAGTGTCCGTCTCTGTCATCCTGGAGCAGGTTGTCAGGCTCGCTGTGGGAGCAGCACTCTTGCTCATCTTTCTGCTTCCTCTGCACTTGCACCTGGGCCCCAGCTGATGTGCTATGGGTGGATCATCCCTTGCTGGGGAGTCAGCTATCCATGGAAACTATGCCCTGTAGTGTTGTTTCCTCTGCTGGGGATGGAACCTGACCTCACGCAGGCTACACAAACAAGCCACTCTCCCATTGAACTACATCCCAGTCCCAGCTCCACACATTGTTCTTCACACACTGAGATTGTATGATATTTCCATCTGGTTCCCTAGCACAGGGGTTTGGACACACCTATCACATAGTGAACATATAATACAAAATAAGTAAATGCACACCTCCGTACATGAGAAAGCATGAAGAAGCTGTTTACCCTCAAAGGACTTGCGGTTCTAAATTACACGTGCTAGCCCAGATGATCTGTATTGTTGAAAAGGCATTCAAGGAAAAGGAAGCTGCCTATCAAACACAAACCACATATGTCACGGAGTGCTCACTATCCTGGGGCGGGGGTGGCAGGAGGTGCCAACTTTTCAGATGGGACACTAAGCTCACCTGACATCTATGCAAGGCTGTGTGTCACAGTAACCTTGAATGGCAGCACCTTTCCCTTTCCCCTTGATATGGTGTTGGGGTCTCCTACCACTGAGGCACATGCAAGTGTGGTGTTACAACATTCTAGCATCCTCCTTGTGGGCTGCTATCCCTGCCTCCAGATTCCACAGCATGGATGCTAAACATGTGGGCTTGTACGTCACAAATCCCTGGGAAGATTCTCTCTAGAGAAAAATAGATATTAGCAGGGCCTGGGGAGATAGTTCAAATCAATAAAATGCTTACCTTGCAAGCACAAGGACTTGAGTTTGATCCCCAGAAGCCATGTAAAATATACTTTTTTAAAGTGAGGCATGGTAGCGCATGCTTGTAAAGCCAGCGCCAGGGAGGTGGAGACAGGCAGATCTCTGGGGCTCACTGTCCAGCTAATCTAAACTAATTAGGCAAATTCCAGCCCAGTGAGAGACTCTGTCTCAAAAATAATAAAATAAAATGCTAAAATAAATAAATAAATAAAATAATGAAATAAAATAGGGTGACATGCACCTGAGGAACAACACCGGAAGCTGTCCTTTGGCCTCCACCAGAGGCACCCACATGCACAAGTACCCCCATGCATGCACTCACATATGCACACAAGCATAGCTACTCCAAGTTTCCAGAAGTTTATGAACCTCACCTCAGGCTCTAGGAACTCTGAGACCCACCCCCCAGGCCGTGTCCCGGGTAAGGGCCTCTTGGATTCCTCTGTCCTGTCCTGTGATAGCACCAGAGCCTCTCTCCATACATAGTGATTCCCCCCACACACACACCCCAGAGCTTCCCTCCACTCATGGGGCCCACCACTACCTCCACCATGAAATAGCTGTTCCCTCGGGTTCCAAAGGTGAGTGCCGGCTTCCTTCGGCTGATCCATAGATTATCTGAAATCACAATGTAGTCCACGTTGGAGAAAAAACGGTCCTTTTCTTTCCTGACAAGTTCCTCCAGGTTAATAGAACCAGCTTCTTCCATCCCTTCCAAAATGAACTTGATATTCACTGGGAGCTCCTGGATTAACAAAGCAAAGAGTGTACGAGAAGCTCAGTCAAGGTTCAGTTTGTATTTAACAGATTCTTTGAATGGTTATCTACATCAGTGTATGGATTGGGTGCATTTCTGGACACTTGGTGCACAGAAATGGAGAAAAACTCAAAGTAATGCCCAGTGGATAGATTCAACTTTCCCCCTGATTTAATGTTATGACAGAATTGGAGGCAGGAACCCCTAGAGACATCACCGCATCCCTACCACAGAGCTTGACTGTGTTGGGGAAGGGGTGCAAGAACCAATGCATCCTTCTACCTAAAAGACATATTTTCACCTTTTAAAATGATTTGGTTTTCATTTCTCTTGGCATTATCGGTTACAGTGATAGCAAGATACTGTGGGTGTGACATAGCAGTTCTAATGGTACAGTTGTCTTCTCGGTTTAATGCACCCAGATTTAAGTCATCTCCAAGCAATCACAACCACATTACCTTCAGTCATGACCAATGCAAATCCTTACACAACCATCTTCCAGGGAAGAGAAGACGCTGGGATCAATGTTGGTAAGACCCAGAAGCAGTAGCTCCTTTACTTTGCTGCAATCACTCTGCTTTGAAAGGACCAAGTTTCTTAGAGCTAGCCTGAATAGCAGCGGCTGCACACTGGAATATCATACCTAGTTCTTGTTAAGAAGCAACATGTGGCCAATACACATTTTATACCACAGGTAAGGAAATGATCTCTCCAGTTTTAAACTCTTATATTAGAGGCTCGTAAGAAAATAAAATCTTTCATCAACTTCTGGATGGTGTGCCTACTATACCCTTGTTGGTAGATCACTTTCTCTGCTACGTTTGCTTTGAGGGGATCTTCTAATATATGTCCGATATTCTTTTCTTAGCATGTTCTTTTCCTTAGCTGGGATCTCACATAACCCTTAATGCTTTATTAAGAATGTCCTCCTTGCTGTCACATTGGAGGTCTGGCGTGTCTTCATAGACAGCCACAAGAAAGGTAGTTAGGTAGGGGAACTGTGACTTGGTTGGAAATCAAGCAATTGATTTAGTAGATTGTGGTGTCTGGAAAAACCAGCATCCTGCAGAATCCCTTTCAAGTTGTTCCACACACTTTCATTTCCAGAGTATACTGGACCCCCCCCTCTCTCTCTCTGCAACACTGTCCAATCCACATAGCCAGTGGCATTAGCGATGACAATGTGTCTCTGGTTCCAGACAGAGTTGTTTCTCATGTCCTCTTTGAGAAGCTGGTCTACGTACTACAGCTTGTTCTCCCAGAGTCTAAATTCCTGAATGACCTACTATCAATGTGGCCGGGCATGGGGATTCTCTGCATCCTGGTTAAGAATATCAGCAATGAGCCCAAGCTCTTGAGACAGTCCTTTAGCCATTCCCCTAATACTCACCTGTGTTGCCAAACTTGATAGTTTGGGGGCTATTCCTCAATTATTGGAGTGATTTTCTCTTGTGGATCCTTTTGAAGGGACTTTAAAAGAACTCTTTGAAAATACCGCACTGTATAATCGGCCGCATTTAATTCAATGGCATAAATTCTCTGGTGAGCCTAAAGGCTCGCTCACTTCTCTCGTCATGCTGCAGAACAGCTCAGAAACAGTCATAAACATTTCTAGACTTTTTTCCACTATAGATGATCTGGACCACTGGATTGTGACCATCATACTGGTTCTATATAGACCCATTACGCTCTGTCTAGGCTCAGGAATCCATCATCCATAGAGGACAGCTTCCCCCACCTCCCCTGTCATCTCTTTTTCCTGCTGCTGCAGGGATGGAGGTGGGCGTGGCTGGGGAGGAAGCTGCTCTGGCTAGCCAGCCTCTTGGACTCCCTCCTTGGCCTCCCCTCCCCTAAAATATTTATTTATTTATTTATAAGGAGAGAGAGAGAGAGAGAGAGAGAGAGAGAGAGAGAGAGAGAGAGAGAGAGAGAGAGAGAATGGCTGTGCCAGGGCCTCTAGCCCCTGCAAATGAACTCCAGATGCATCTGGCTTTACATATGACTGAGAAATTGAAGTCAAGTGGTTAAGCTTTGCTGGCAAGAGCCTTAACTGATGAGCCATCTCCCCAGCCCCTAAAATACATTTTTCCACAAAAGGTTATACAGTTACAAATTGCTCTTCTGTTCCTATAATTGTAAAAATGATAAATGAGAGCTTTTTTCTTTGAAAGATTGTTAAGCCTCAGGACAATTTTTAATCCAAGAATCTGTTATGTTTCAACTGTGATTTCAATATGTCTTTTGAGTTATTCAAAGGACTTGATCTTGCAGTGAAATGGAACTTGTTTTCTTTAGTTAGCTTTGGGCACAGGATAGCTTCTTTAAAGTTTTTATAACATGTCTCTTTTCCCGTACAGTATTGGACCCATTTTGTCTGTATAATTTATAACTTCCCATATTTTAAAAATTATTTTGTATATTGTTTATTTTCAAGCAAAGAGAAAGAGAGAGAATTGGTGCACTAGGGCCTCTTGCCACTGCAAATGAACTCCAGATGCACCACTTTGTGCATCTGGCTTTACATGGGGACTGGGGGCTGTCAGGCTGAGCAAAGCAAGTGCCTTTGGCCACTGGGTCATCCTTCCAGCCTGATAATTTCCTAATTTGAGAGCCACATTTTGAGGGTTTACTTTGTTTTTCCTTAGAGCACAGAGTAGGCATCAGATACTAGAGATTACATGCAGATAAATGACAGAGTACAAACGTGGCATATTACTTGCTGCAACAAAAGACCTGGCAAAAGCAAATTATGGGCTACAGAGATGGCTCAATGGTTAAAGCACTTGCCTGAAAAGTCTAAGGACCTGAGTTCAATTCCCCAGTACCTACGTAAAGCCAGATGTACAAGGTGGCCCATATGTCCAGCGTTGTTTGCAGTGGCTAGGGGCTTGCTGTTCTCTCCCTCTTCTCCCTCTCCCTCTCTTTCTCTCTCTCTCTCTCTCCATCTTTCCCTCCCTCTCTCCCTCCTTCTTTCTTACTTTCTCTCAATTAAATATTTTTTAAATCAAATTAAGGAAGGAGAGGTTTACTTGGGTTCACAGTTTGAGTTAACAGTCCACCATGGCTGGCAAAGCATGGTGGCAGGAGTGTGAGGTGGCTGGTCACATTTTATCCACAGTGAGGAAGCAGAGAGATGAATGGTTGTGCTGGACTTACTTTCTCTTTTTTATTCAGTCTGGGGCCCAATCTGCGGAATGGTGAGGTGCTTCCTATGGTTAGGGTGGGTCTTTCCACCTCGATTAACCTAATCTAGAAACTTCCTGACAGACATGCCCAGGGTTTATCTCCTAGGTGATTGCAGATCCTATCAAGTTGACAAAGGAGATTAACCATCCTGTATGATGATCTGACCTAGTGACACTGGGTCACCTCCAATGCCACAAACAAATGCAAGGTGAGTAGGTTATGTCTTAGGAAGGCACACCCATGTGGATTTGGGAACCTGGGGATAAGGACTTGTCCCAGTGTATTAATTGCAAC
Source organism: Zapus hudsonius (assembly GCA_004024765.1). Taxonomy (NCBI): domain Eukaryota; kingdom Metazoa; phylum Chordata; class Mammalia; order Rodentia; family Dipodidae; genus Zapus; species Zapus hudsonius. The sequence continues at coordinate 54,023 of PVHP010005981.1, forward strand.
CCTTGTGAATATGGGGAAGCAGGGCTGAAGTTCTGAAACCTTAATACTTCAAAGTTCTTTGTTCACACTTAATTAGAATATAATTACTGAGATGTAGTGGGAAAACTTAAGAATGCTCCAGAAAACCACACTGAATATGATAGAAACCAAACTAATAGCTATTAAGAGTTGGAAGTTGACTTCACCAGCAAACAAATCTCTGTTCTGCTCCTCAACATCCCAGGAAGCTGGATAAACCCCATCACCTCTGGATCACTTATTTGTCTATGGACAAAACAGAACATTAATGCATGCCCTGCCTCTTACTAAGAGAATCCAGTGAGGTGACTTGTATTTAAGTGCTCGGCAAGTGAAAAGAAGAGACAAGCCCTCACAGAGGGTTGGGGACCACTAGAAGACTTTTGCTGGTATTTCTTCTTGCTTTCTTCCTTGCTTAAGACAAGCCCTCACTATGTAGCCCCTAAAGCCTGGAACACACAGCTTCCAGCTTCAGCCTCCCAAGTACAGGGATTATAGGTGTCTTCTACTATACCTAGCTTAAAGATATTTCTTTTAAAATTTTAAATAATTAATTAATTTACAAGAAAAAGAGAATGGGTGTGCCAGGGCCTCTTGCTGCTGGAAACAAACTCCAGACCCATGTACCACTTTGTACATCCAGCTTTATATAGGTATGGGGGAATTGAACCCTATCTGGCAGGCTTTGCAAGTGAGTGCCTTTAACATCTGAACCACCACCACAGCCCACTAATATGTTTTTAAAATGTATGTGTGACTCTGTTAACCAAATCATGATTTGTCATAATAAGGAAAGGTAAATTTAAAAAATGAGATCGAAAGTCATATGTGGTAGCACACAGTTTTCTTTAATTAAGTAGAAACTTTGTATGGACAAGTCATATTTTGGTACCTCTGTTTCTCTTCTCCCTGCCTCCCCCCCACCGAGTTCCACTGAGGGCCCACCTCGGTGGGATTGCTGGTATGCTCCATGGAATTGAGGGCTATGTGTTGGGTAGCAGCATACACGTTTAATCCTAGCACTCGGGAGGCTGAGATAAGAGGATTGCCATGGCCAGCCTGGGCTATAGATTGAGTTCCAGGTCATCTTGGGCTAGAGTGAAGCCCTTCCTCAAAAAAAAAAAAAAAAAGGAAGATCAATCACCCTGTGGCTGGGTCCTTTGAGTTTCCTGACCTTCCCAAACTTTACTCCTCTCCTCTCTAAAAGGGTTGGTAATTGTCATGCGTACCTCCCGAGATTATTGGGCAAAATCAGTAACCCAGTGCAGTGTACTACAAACATGGTAGGCAACTCGAGGCATGCCATGCTATGACCCCCTTCCCAGCCATCACCCATCCCCAGCTAGCCACCTACTTGCTGCAGAGCTTGGAAGGTGCTCACGGCGTTCATCCAAGCTAAGACAGGACCTTTGTTGTCTGTTGCTCCTCGTCCGTACAGTTTTCCTGTAAAAGGAAGAGAAAAAAAAAAAAAACTCCAATCAGGACTGGGGAGATGGCTCAGTGGGTAAAGCACTTGCCTTGCAAGAGTGCGAATTGCATTCAGATCCTGTGTTCAGATCGCCAGACCCTGCATAAATGCCAGGCATGGCGGCCAGGCATGTACAGCTGTAATCCTGGTCCTGGGGACGCAGAGGCTCGCTTGATTAGGGAAATGGATGAGATCTGGGTTTAGAGATTCTGTCTCAAAAAATAAGGTGGGGGTTGGACAGATGGTTCAGCAGTTAAAGGTGCTTGCTTGTAAAGCCTGCCAGCCTGGGTGTCCACAAAAAGCCAGATGCACAATGTTGTGCATGGTTCTGGAGTTTGTTCACAGTGGCAAGAGGCCTTGGTACACCCATTTTCTCTAACTCTCTCTTTTTCAAATAAACAAATAAAAATATTTTTTGAAAAATGTTTTTAAAATAAATATTTTTTAAAAGAGGGCTGGAGAGATGCTCAACAGTTAAGGGGCTTGCCTGTAAAACCCAACAACCCAGTTGAATTCCCCAGTAACCACTTAAAGCCAGATGCACAAAGTAGCGCATGCATCTGGAGTTTATTTGCAGTGGCAAGAGGCCCTGGTGTGCCCATTCTCTCCCTCCCTCTCTCCCTCTATAGCAACCAAATAAATAAAATATTTTTTAAAAAATTTTAAAGATGTAAAGTAGCTGGGCATGATGACACACTCTTTTAACCCCAGCATTAGAGAGGCAGAGGTAGGAGGATCACTGAGAGTTCAAGGCCACCCTGAGAGACTACATGGTGAATTCCAAATCAGCCTGGGCTACAAGAGCCTACCTCAAAAAACAAAAACAAAAGGTAGAAAGTGCTACAGGGAGATACTCAACCTTGACCTCTGGTCTCTACTCATGAGAACACACATAGGCCCCTACACATATGAGCCTACACAATGCAATCATGCGTGCATACATACCACACACTCATACAATGAAAAAGAAGTTTTAAAAATAAACAAATCATTTTGGGCTGGCAAGATGGCTCATCGGTTAAGGTGCTTGACTGCAAAGCCGAACAACCTGGGTTCAATTCTCCAGTACCCACGTAAAGCCTAATAATGCACTAAGTGGTCCATGTATCTGTAATTCAATTGCAGCAGTTAGAGGCCCTGTTATACCTATTATCTCTCTCTTCCTTTCTCTTTCTCTCTGCTTCCAATGTGTATATTAATATAATAAATGTGTGTATGTATATACATATGCACACACATACATATATATGCTGACCAAGAACTCCCATCCAGGGTCACAAAGATTCATATTTTTTTTCCATAAAAGATAATCAGCCTCATTGACTCACTCAACTGGTAGACATAAAAATAGCATTTCTATTGGTGTGTGTGTGTGCGCGCGCGTGCGCTTGTGCGTGCACGCGCACACGTGCATGCAATGTGTGTGTTACTGAAGACAACTCAGGGCCAGGGACATGTGGGAAAGCACTCTGCCACTAAGCTATAGCACAATCCCTTTTTTTCACTTTTTATTTTTTGATAGGGTCTGACTCAGTTGCCCAGGCATGCCTCAAATTAATCCTGTCACTCTAGGTGGCCATGAACTTGTGATCCTCCTACATAGCTGAGGTTATAGGACCGTGCCACCAGAACTGGCTCTATTCATCTTAAAGACAGTTAAAGACTAGGGACAGTCTTAAATTCAGTCAGCAAGCCCTGACTGCAGGCAAGTAGTGGCCCAAGGGATCGAATGTCACTGACCGTCCACCTCCGTCAGCGTGTAAGGGTCTGTGAGCCACCCATCTTCCTGCTTAGCGGGCTGTACATCCAGATGTCCATAGAAGCACACAGTGGGCTTCTCTGGGTCATTCCCCAGCTCGGCCAGTATGATGGGCGGTACAGGAAGACTCTGACCATCAGGCAGCTATAGGGTAGTAGACCATATTGTTTCAAAAACACTTTGCTGTGCTTCTAGAACATTCAGAACACAATAGAAGCTTGTCCACTCTATCCATGGGTCACTGTAGAGCATACATCATTTTTCTGTGCATCAATTTCACCATCCTTAAAGTGTTACCATGAAATATTTTTTGTTTTGTTTTTTGAGGTAGGGTCTCGCTGTAGCCCAGGCTGACCTGGAGTTCACTACGTAGGCTTGAACTCACAGTGATCCTCTTACCTCTGCCTCCCAAATGATGGGATTAAAGGCATGTGCTATCAGGCCCAGCTGAAACACTTTTAATAAAAATATAAAGCATAATTAAAAGTAGAGTATTTATTAGATATATCAACAAACAGTATAGCTAATTGGGAATATTCTTGAATAAGAACTCAGGTCTCAGGCTTCATACAGCTGGACAGAATCCTGGAAAACTTGGATGACTGTACAGGTGTCAGTGCCCAAGCAGGGGACATTGGGCACTTAGATGTAGGTCTCCTACTTGTGGCAGAATGGCAGTTCGAAGCATGGTTCTCAGGAAAGAGTACAGCTTTCCGTAAGGAATTAAAAAAATTTTTTTTCTACCATAAGACAATTTTGCAAGAAGTAAATAGAAGGGGTGAGGGTGTCTTTCCATAACAAGGGGCCTCTGTTTGCTATGGATCCCACCCCCAGTCCTGCTGTGAGTAGAAGTCCCTATACAGTCTCATTTGGTACTAGATGGGATGTTTTATTCTTATGAGGAATAAGGACTTTGAGGGTTGCAGAGGTGAGAACCAGGGTAAAGCCTTCAGATACCACTGTGTTTGAATAATGTCCCCCAAAAGAATTAAGGGTTTATTAAAATTGTAAATTGTCTCCAGTCAGTTCTGTCTCTGCTTGCTTCTGTGAAAGGGGGCCAGCCTTTTTTTCTTAACTTCCTCTGAATCTGTTCAATAAATTCTTTCCTCCCCAAAACTGTGCCTGGTTTGGAGATTCATCCCAGCGGCATGTGGCTGACTATGACACCACTATCCAAAGATAGCATGGCTCATGGCCACAGAAGTGGAAGCTCATTAGCTGGAAGGAGACCTGCCAGCACCTGCTGAAAACCCAAGTCCACGGACTCCACCCCAGCTCCCAGGCGCTGGAGCTTGTCTGCAGCCAAAGCCATGATCCGGAAGATTTCCCGTCGAAGCCGAGGTACCGGTTGTATAGAATCGCTCTCAATGGCCACCCACTCCTTCAGCGTCTGTAAGGGAAGGTAACAAGGAGGTTAGCATGTTGGGGCCGAGGAATCCACATCTACTAGTTGAGGGGCAATGGAAGACATGTCCTCAAATGTTCTTCAGTTGGTAGAATCTTACAGATTAGTCTAGTAACCACATTGACCTCCAAAAGTAACCGATGGGGCTGGGGAGATAGCTCAGTTGGTAAAGTGCTTGCCTTATAAGATGAGGACCTGAGTTTGATCTCTTGAACCCATGTGAAAATGCCAAGCATGGTGGTACAAGCTTATAATCCTAGCACTGGGGAGACCGAGACAGATGGATCAGGCTAGCCAGTCTAAACTGCTTGGTGAGTTCCTAAGCTTGGTTAGTTCCTGGCTAATTAGAGACCCTGTGTGGTGTTTTGAGTGATATGACTCCCGTAGCCCCATGTGTTTTGAGTACTTGGTCCCAGCTGGTAGCAGTGTGGGAGGAGGAGTCTTGCTGAAGGAGGTGTGTTGCTAGGGATGGGCTTTGGGGTGTTAAAGCCCAGATCTCCCTTGTCAGGCCTAGCTGTATTAGCTGCGTTCTATCAGCTGTTACGACAAGGTGTGATGCCCAGCCTCTGCTCAACCTGTGTTCCCTGCCAGGATGAGCTGAATAAATCCTTTTCTCCTATCAGCTGCTTGTGCTCATGTGTTTTGTTCCAGCAATGAGAATGTAATTATAGCACCCTGTCTCAAAAAAAAAAAAAAAGCCAGGCGTGGTAGCACACGCCTTTAATCCCAGCACTCAGGAGGCAGAGGTAGGAGGATCACTGTGAGTTCAAGGCCACCCTGAGACTACATAGTGAATTCCAGGTCAGCTTGGGCTAGAGTGAGACCCTACCTCGAAAAACTGAAAAAAAAAAAAAAAAGGTAGGCAGGGCTGGAGAGATGGCTCAGCAGTTAAAAGTGCTGATTGCAAAATCTGATGGCTGGGTTTGGTTCCCCAGTACCCATGTAAAGCCATATGCACAAAGTGGTACATGCATTTGGAGCTCATTTGTGATAATAATAATAAATAATAAATAAAATATTTAAAAATAAAAAGGTAGGCAGTGTACCTGAGAAGCAATACTTGAGGTTATGCTCTACAGAAAAGCACACATACCTAACCATGCCCCCCCACAGAAATGCACCTGTGCACACATACAAACTCATACATATGTGTTTTTGAAAAAATCTGACCAATGGATTAACTGAAGATTAGTTAATACCATGGAGATCAGAAGTATCTAGCTAATACTGAAGATGAGGTAGGACAGGTTGAAAGAACAGAGGCAGCTGCTCCCTGTACCTCAGGGGCCAATTGGAAGTGTGATCAGGGTTTGATCAGCACTGTGCAACCAGCAGCCTTAGTTATTAAGCCCGATTCAGCCTGCGGCATCACGTGACTTCAGATACCCTCCTTAACCTCTCTCAGCCATTCCCCAGTACCCATGTAAACAGTTGGGGATGGTCACACACATATGTAACTACAGCCCAGGGATGGTGGTGAGGGAAGGAGACCAGAGAATCTCTGAGGTTTGATGCAAAAAAGAAATTCACAAATGGCAACGCTGGGTTGAAGGAAAGACTCCATCTCAAGGAAGCAAACAGGTGAGTGGAAAGAGAGGGTCACCTTAAGTTCTTCTCTGGCCTCCACATGCATGCACACAGGGCACATGCCTATGCACACATATGTGCAAACAATGTATACCACACATACTGTCAACTCCCCACCCCCAAATCCACATCTCTCAGTAAACCAATGCCACCAGATGCCAGAGGGAACAACCCGAGCAGTGTGTGAGGCTTCACCTACCTGCACAAACTCATCCTGGTGGAGGTCAATGTGTTGGAAGAGCTTCTCCAGCAGTCCCGAGGGCTGAGGGGATGAGGAGAACATTGCCCCCTCTAACAGCAACAGTAGCACCAGGAGAGATGAGGCCTGTCAGTGGTTGAGAGGGATGATTAAGCTAAGGGCCAGCTTTGACCCTTTCCCCTTCCAGATGCTCTAGGAAAGGCTATGGTCCAAGTCAGTTGCCCTACAGTAGCCAGAGGTGGTAGAAGCTGACATGTGGGTTTCCTCACCTGCTTAACCAAACACTCCATATTCAAAGCTAATGCATCTTTTTTTATCTTGTTTTTTTTCTTGTGCATGTGTATGTTTGGGAGGTGTGTATGTATTGTGCATGCACATACATGGATAGATGCATATGTGCACACGTGAGGTCTATCACTCATCTGCTTGCTTCCTTGTGATGAGTCTCTTATTGGACATAAAGCTGACACATTTTTCTCTGAGAAAAAGGCTGTCCACTGAGCCCCAGCAATTATCTGGTCCACACTCCCCTACCACCACCACCCCCACAGGCCTGAGGTTACTGGTGTGTGAGGCTATGCCTAGGTTTTTACATGAGTAGTGGGGAACAAACTCAGGCTGCCTTGTACTCTCTCAGGCTCTCATGCTTGCACAGAAAAATATCTTACCTGCTAAGCCATTTTCCAGCCTAAAGCTTAATTCTGTCTTAATAAGACAGAATCCAATTGATGACTTTTAAGTCACATAAACCCAGTTATTACTATGTCCATATATGTCCCTCTGGTTCCTTTAAGGGGAGCCAGTGCTCTGCACACCAGATATGAGGCACATTGCTTGAGGGAGAGAAAAATGTGAGGTAAAACCAAATAGAGCCAGGCATGTGGAACATACCTTTAATTCTAGCACTTGAGAGACTGAGGTAGGAGGATTGAAATGAGTTCAAGGTCAGCCTTGAGCTACATACAAAGTGAGTTCAAGGTCAGATTGGGCTGGAGCAGAGCCTGGCTAGAACAAAAACAAAGCAACAACAACAAAACACAAAAAAAGGAATCACACGAGGTGCTGGAGAGATGGCTCAGCAGTTAAGGCACTTGTCTGCAAAGCAGAAAGACCTTAGTTCAGTTCCCCAGTACCCACATAAAGCCAGATGCACAACATGGCACATGCAACTGGAGTTCCTTTGCAGTGGCTGGAGGCCATGGCATGCCCATTCTCTCTCTAACTTCCTCTTTTGTCATTTTGCTTGGGGAGAGAGAGCAGCACAGCTCCCCACTTATCCGCCACGCTGGGCGTGGGGACAGGACGCAAGCAGACGAAATACGAGAAAAAAACTCTCGGGATATTGTGGACGGACAAATATCATTCATTGAATGTGGAAGGGTTATATTTATAGAGAGGAGAAGCCAGGAGAATTAGGGGCAGGGGGAGAGCAAGGGGATTGGTTAGGGCAGGGTGGTTGCAAGTGGATAGGTGGGGGCAGGTAACCTGTGAATGACCAATTTGCATAAGTTGAGTGGCCAGAAGTATGTGATTCTAGACATGGATAGAATGGTGATAGTTGCAGAGGCATTTGTCACCTGGAGCTGTCACCTATTGTCAGCCCTGCTGAGGTAAGAACGCAGGATTCACTGTGGCTTGCCAGGAAGCTCGGAGGTTTAGGGTTAAGGGTGGAGGCTGGGAAGATCCTACCAGAATCTCAGTGCAGAGACCACCCGGGGCTTCATCCTGCCTCAACTTCCCCTAACCCCATATCCTCTGTGCCCTTTTAGCAAAGTCCCACACTCTTTTTTTCTCACTCTCTCAAATAAAGAAATAAAATATTTTAAAAGAAGCATATGGAAAACCTGTGTGAGTGTGATTAACCATTTTCAGTGCCTAAATCCTATAAGAAATGTGGGGTTTCCTCTTAAGAATTGCTCTAACCTGACCTTAAAAA